>CABFWO010006519.1:0-34185 GCA_902155825.1 Timema genevievae | reverse complement strand
CAGACGATACACTTGAGCGTCACGCTTTTGTCCTTGGAATGTGCATGTGTATGTCCATCCAGTTATACTATAGAGATCAATGGAATGGACTTAAAAGAGATAGGATGTAGTGAGGTGGACTGGATAGAACTAGCTCAATAGGGGATATGTGGCATATTTAGTAAAGATTGCAGTGAACTTTTGAGTTCTTATGTTTTGATTAAGTAAATAAACCGCATACACTTGAAAAAAAAAGTTTATTTAACACATGTCTAATTCAAAATGTCTTATATTAGTTAACTTGCCTGTGTATTTTTACAAGAAGAAATAATTTCATCTTTGTTTTGGTAAAAAGTTGTAATGATACTGATTTGGACCGCTCTCATATATTTAAAAAGTCATGGATGAAGGTATTTTTTTCAATAAATTATATGTAAATTATCCTTTAAAGATTTCACCCTTGGAGAATCACGCGCTTTTCAGAAATAACGTAGAAGGATTGCACCATTAAAACTTATTTTTTATTACAAAATTTAACTCCGTTGTATTACCAAACAAGCAAGAAACTTTAGTTTCCTATACCCAATAGGAAGCTAGCCTTTAAGACACCTGTCGCAGGGACGCTTTCGATTTGTTGGTTTTGACACTGTTCACGAGAGGTCCAAGGGGAAAGGGGTAGATCATATAAAAGCTGCTTGTGCGTATGAATATATAGAGTAGTCACATAAATCTACAGGGTGCCGGCGACATAAACCTAGAGTACGTGTAATATCACGACAGTACTACTAACTTATATACAAAGAATACACAGAAAATAATCTGTATTTCAAGTAAAATTGTATAAGAAGATAAAATCACTCCAATAAATCGTGTGCAACATTAACAGTTGTATTTATTCAAGTAAGATATCGTAATAATTGGCGCTCAATCACAGGGCTAAAATAACCAATTATATCACAATCAATTCAAAAAGTTATAATTGGCTCCCAATCGTAGGTCAATTATATCTCAATAATACCGTATCTTAATAATTGGCGCTCGATCACGGGGCTATAAAAACCAATTATATCTCAACAATACCGTAATGTAAACAATTGGCTCCCAACGCGCAAACATATCGTAATAGTTGGCGCTCGATCACGGGGCTATAATAATCAATTATCTCACAATCAATTCAAGAAAGTTGTAATTGGTTCCCAATCTCGGGACGTAACGTAAACAATTGGAGCCCAATGCGCAACCGTTTCGTAATAATTGGCGCTCGATCACGGGGCTATAAATACCAACAATATTACATAATATTGTATCTGCAATTAGCGTCAATTTTTACAACTTTAACGATTACTGAGGTTTTATCAATTTGACTAGTATTATTCTCCATCACAGTTAACTCCTCAATCATCTTCTCCAATATCTTATAAATTTTTATTTGTTAAAAAACCAACTAAACACATTCATAGTTTCCACGGTGACGGTTATTGGCTTGTAATCATTATGGTAATAAAATAGTAAAGCAATAATTGTATATTTTTTGCTTTAGTTTGTGTTTTAGCTCCTTTGCATTCTTGACGTTTACATAATATATCTTATGGCCCTTGGCCCCGCTGAGTGCAAGTCTAAAACTTATTTTGTGGGCTGGTGGACGGGAGGGTGAAAGGCGTGGCGTGGCTTCACAACCAACCAAAGTATACTTCCGCGCCAACAAGAACAGGGTAAAAAAAAAGTGGCACTAGCAACCGGACAGGTCTTGCGAAAAAAAATCATACGTTTGGAAATATCAGTTATCTTGAGAGCAAGTGAAACTTTTAATTTTCAACAACCCTTTTAAGATAATGTATTGATGTTTATTAATTGTTACATGTTATTATTTTTTGTTTTAAAGTCGGCAGTTTGTTATTGAAAAATGTCAATTTTATCGATATTTGATCACTGTTAAAATTATAGAGGAGGTGTGTATATAAAAAGTATAACTTAATCAACATCCTTCTATGATTGAACAAACCGTTTCTGAAAAGAAAATTAAAAACAATAAAAATACTTGAAGATAACTGTTTGTTCCCATGGCTCTGCATTTCCACGCCAAATGAAAAGGGCCAATCGCCTTAAGTACTAATTATAATAATTTTTACAGCCATTACTGTTTCCTTGGCCAGTTTTTTTTTCTATTCAAGCCATATGTTTTCCACTACCGACTTGCTAGGCTTGTTGTAGCTTCATGTCTTGTAGTCTAACTCAAGACTAAAACAGGCACAACATCCAGTCTCCGACCATTAATTTATCAATGTGAAAGGGTAAACCCACATTTCACCAATGATACATTTTTCGGGCATGCTGTGACTTGAACCCGGGACCCTTAGCTCAGGAGACAGACACACTACTACCGACTGGTGTCGGACAAATTATAATAATATTATGTAACTTCAAATAATCGTCTTGTTTGCCAAATAAATCGGCTTTTGGAACAATCTTTGAATTTTTATATTCATATAGAAGGCTCATATTAAATGTATACATTTTTACCACAAAGTTGATGAAACTCTATTAAGTTGTCTTGCTGGTCCTACTTCTTCAAGTTTTTATATAGTACTTTACTGATTAATAATGATACTGATTATTAATTAATTTTTAACATACAACTATTTTTGGAAGTATTACAATAATATATTGTTCACATAACAATTAAATAACAAAACAAATAACATAAAGATAGCCCCAATGAAAAATAATGTTTATTAAACATTCTGTTCCTCATACCATGTTTTTTTGTAAATACTATAGTTTTATCCTAAAGAATAGTTCTACTGCATGTAGATCTATTATTAAGTTTGATTGTATTTTATTTCCCAACTCTTTGAAAACTATGAATTTATTTTTCCACACTAACTCGGTATCTGTCTGAAAAAAAAAATATTTCTAGCTAACTGATAAGTGATTAATTTTTCAATCTTTGATGTTTCAAGCCCACTCTTTATTTCCCAGACTATTATTTTGAAATTTCATACTTTTAGGCTTTATAGTTATATAAGGTTTTTCCAATCCGGTATTTTACTATGTTTTTTCGAGTATTGGTTTAGTTTCGGCCACTGGCTTACTGAGCCAGTCATGGCCTACACCTGAGTAGCAGGGCTGCCACTTATAGGCCTTCAGGTAAACCTTCTTTTGATAGTAACCTTTCCTAATTGATGACAAGGGTGGGGACGGTGACTTAGCTCATCATCACCAACCCTTTCACTCTTAGCCAGGAGCCAACCGGCCAGATCCTTTTACAAGATTGTTGGTTTTGGCCCTGATCAGTCTCCTTGTGCCCAACTCCTTGGACTGCCAGGTCTTGGGTACACCACATCTGATCCTCCCGAATCACCACTGATCGGCGACATGTTTCAACTTAGTCAAATGCAGCGATCATGCAAGAAAGACACATTCGATGCTATCGTGCTTTCCCGAACTTTATTATTGTCGTGTTGTACAAATCAATCCTTCGTTATCCACTCCGCAAGGCCCACCAACAATTCTCGTCTACGAGGCTAATGGGGGTGAGGACTCTGTAATCAACACCTCCGCTCTCCAGTCTTGCTACAAGTCAACTCCTACTTTAAGTGACCGAGCTCGAACGGCCAACCCACCAAGCCACGCTGCATAACCCTACGCCAGCACCGTCTGGACGTGACGTCACTACAGCTCAAACTAAAATACTAGCCTGGTGCCAACTTAACCAGTGCATCCTGTCTCTCATCTGCACCTGACCTGGTTTCCACTGGGGTTCAACCCAACCTCAATCGGGTTACTCATATCCCGGGGTACACCACTTGGCGGTAAAGTAGTAAAAACAATAAAAAATAACATAATAAAATAAATTGAAGTGTGTGCAAATGGCATTATTTTTATCAAATCAAATAAAAAAAAATTGAATTAATATTAAATAATACAATTAAAAAATAGTTAATTTTATTACATTTTTGATGGAAACTATTTTCATTAGTTAATTTTTTTGAAAATGGTGTTTTATATTTAATTATTTGCGTAGGGAAAAATACTACAAATCATAATGTTTGGCACTTATTCAATTTGTTATAAATATGAAACTTCATAAATATTATCTAGGTTTGAAACCTCTTAAAAGTTACTGTTCTTAAATGTTCTCTCTAGGTTTGACACCCCTTATACTTTATTCCCTGTCTCTTTTGGCAACAACAGAGACACTGATTCCTCATAAATGGTTGACCTTGGCAATCTACTTCCTTTCCCCCCTTCCTCTCATTTCCTCACACCTAAAGATAAAAGAATATATCTGTCCTTCTCTAAATCTTTCAAGCTCTTTCACTGGCTGACCCCAACAAATCACTGTTGATAGACAGAGCACAATAAGTCAAGCCTCCCAACTTGTGTCTCTACAAGTGGTAAAAAAAAACCCTCCCCATCCCAGCCACCAATTTTGCTAAATAACAAAAAAGACTGTACAAAAGAGATTAACAGTGATGAGTAAGCAGTAACTGCTAGAACATGAGCGGCGTGTGTCCTTTGTTTTGTTTCTTGGAGCATTATGTTTTGTTTCCTCGCCCGAAACTTTTCGGGAAAGGGTCATTCCCGCCCGACCAGAGGGGAATGGATAAATTCCCGACAGTTTCCCGAGGGTTCGGGATCCCGGCCACCCCTACTACCAAATCAAAAAGTTGTTTATTCTATTAGCTTTGTAAATTTGTATTCCCCATTTCTCGGCCCCCACGTTTTTGAATTTACAATTTTCAAACTTGCATGTTTATTTAGTATGGTATGTTTATCTGTTTGTCAAATTTAAATTTCTACCATACAAGGAGTGGAGTTTTCATTAGTTTTGTAATTTTCAAGCCCTTATATTTCCCCAAGCTCACGTTTAGAAATTTTAAATATAAATACTGGGATGGTTCCTCTATCTGACTGCAAAATTTTAATTTTCTTCCCCACCAATAATATATATTTTTGGTTTAGTTCTGAACTTTTTTGAGCCTCCCATTTTAAAATTTTAACTCTTCATGATTCAATGGAACTGTTCCTCTGTGTGCCTCTTCTCATTTTTCCAGAGTTACTTTATAAATGTCAATATTTTCAAACTTTTCTGGTTATCTTGGTTAGTTGTTGTTGATAGTTGTTTTTGTGTGTTTTTTTAGTGTTCTATCCAAACAATTTCTACTCCAGTATCACCAAGGTAAGTGTGCTGGCTCTCCTTCCTAATTTAAACCATGATTTAGCCTAGTGCTCTATTCCAAATAACCTTAATATGAGGTAATATGTTACTTCCCTGGCCCAGTCAATAATGCAACAAAATAAAGTGGTCGCATCTCTTCATGATAGCCTAAGCCTTAAGAAAGTATGTATATGGACATGGACCTATGTTATAGTTGTATATAAAAAAACATATATTTTATAACTGCATTTTCAAATTAAAGTTAAGAAATGATAATATATATTTTGTAGCCACTTTGAAGAACTCATTAGCCAATTAGCTTTAACCTTAGTAACAAACAAAATAAAAACAATAAGGTCTAAATTGTGACCTATTCTATTTATTTTAATAGTGATTTTTTTAATATAATCAATTTATTTATTTATTGTATTATTCTAACTGCTCGGCAGAATAACAACCTTCCTGAGTCAAAGAAGGCTGTGTTATCCGATAGCTCATGATACTATTGGTCACTCATATGTATTTGATTTCACACGTCCATAACAGACTAAGCCTTCTATGATTGAAGAATGACCCTGAGCATGACAAATAGCTCACTAAATCAAGGGTCCTTGGTTCAATTCTCGTGTAAAGGTTTTATTTTTCAACTAATTTAAATTCATTAATTCATTTTATATCACAGTAAGGGTTATATATTGGTAATATGTAGTAATACTCAAAGTATAGGAATATTCAAATAATTGTCTAGAGCTATTACCCTTCCTTTTAAAATTAGCCCTGTATATAGTAAAGGATTTCCCAAATATTCTTATGAATGGAAATATCTGATATCTAGAAAAAAACTGCTTGATCTACTTTGACATATTTATACAATAAGTCATGTGATATGTAGGTGTCACTTTTAATAGATTTAATAATTAATAACCATAAAATAGCACCAATAATATATTAAAATGTTAACAGTTTTGACCACAGTAAATATGTTTGTAATTTTCAAAAGGTTTGCCCAATATCCATTGATTCGTAAAAATCTATTTTGCCCAAGCTCTCATTAGTTTTTAACACTTTAAATACATTTCAATAATTAATAATAATAATAATATAAATAATGATAATAATAGAAAATGTACCTAGTCTTTTATTCAAAAAAATATGGTATCATAATATGGTTACAATAAGATAAAATTAACCACGCTTTTCTCTTCATATAAATTAATGGTACAGAAAAAACTTTAAGAAAATACAAACACATTTTTTTGCAGACCGTATTGATAAACTTTTATTATATTACTAGTGTTATTTTGTAGGTTTCGCTATCAAGAGACAGCTAAAGATCATTGACCTGATATATGAACACATAAAAATATATTTGGTAGCTTTTATAGATGACAGAAAGGTTCTAACTTTTAAAATTGGATTGTATATAAACTGTACTTCTCATTAATATTAATGTACTGTACATCTCCTTGCCGCTAACCTTATATTCATAAACAGATCTTGATTTTATGTTTAAAGCATAGAACTTTGTATTCAGATGGCAATCTAATGTAAATCTAATATCAATTTATAACATTTATTTTACTCTCTGCTCACTCTCCAAAAAAACAGAAACATTATTTATTTTTAAAGTTTCAAATAAAAACGTAGAAAAATATATTTTATGTATTTATTACAATAAAAGTCTTATTCACAGAAATTAATATTGTACATTAAAGAGTTAGGTCTTAAAGTGGGTGGTAGTAGGTTTGATATTCTTTGAAAATAAATCATTCTCTCCATCGCTGAAGTACTCTCCAGGATCCTTAGCGATAGGAGTAGCTTTCCCTGTAGAGGGTTGCCATGAAGCGCCAGCGTTTATGTCGGGAGCGTTGGAACTATCCTGTACAGGAGGTTGCACCTTGGCTAGATGGTTGTATATTGTCATCGCCTAAACAAACAATATCATTAAAGTCACATATATATTGAGGTTATAAGAACATCACTTATAAGCTTTAAGCATGGGGAAAGAAAGCTTAGGTGGTCAAATGGTCTTATTCTCCTATTTTATGAGGGTACACTTCCTCTAAATTATAGTTGGGTCAAATCCACAATTTTACGAATCCGAATTTCCAATTTACCTTTGGATCCTGAATCTAGAATTCGCATATTGGAAAAAATTATGAATATGAAGGATAAGAGAATAGTAAAACAATACAAAGAGTAACTGAATGTTAAACTTATTTCTTACAATCCATTCATTATAACATTCATACATTAACCTAAGTGTTAAATTGCTGTTCTGGGGTCTGGTTGTTAAGTTCGTAGTACCTATAATTATTATTGGTTCTGAACCACCAATAAGCAGTAAGAGAGAGCTTTAAAAACAAATTTCAATGGCAAAATTTAAGAAAAGATTTCTGTTTGAGGATTTGAGTCTTGAATCCAAAATTTTCTTGACTCTTAAATATCCTTAAGGATTCGAGGGCTCATCCCTACTCCTAATTCAAACTTCCTCATCCATAACACATTAGTGTAGTACATGTGTATAACCTGAAAAGGTAACGAGATGCAGTGCCAAAAAGAAAACTTAAGAAAAAATAAACTTATATACAGTGTTTTATTTTTATTGACACATATGTTAGGTCTTCAAAGAAAATTTTTCCAGAGAGAAATAATCAGCCAAAATAGCTTGTAGAGGGGTGCGAAAGTCCACTTCTTTGTTTCTAAGTGCCGATATTCTCAAAACTGTATCAAGGTTCGTATATTTTATAAAAATGGTATGTATTATACATATATATCTTTAAGGACAATACTTTTCTCTTTATGAGGTAATTTGTTATATTTGTAATAAGGTACAGGATAGTTGGATAGAAACATACAAAAGGGACGCAGATAATATGACTTTTACAATGAAAAGAAGAACATAATTTTACAATGCTGCCACTGAACAAAGAGTTTATGGCTGCCCCTTGAAGGAAAGCGATTGTTACTGCCAAAACTCCTGATCTAGGATTCAGTCTATCAGAACTCATCAGGGAGGAGTGTGAAAAGTGCAACGCAACTTCCTAAAAGAGGAAGCCAGAAAAGAAATTGATTAAGTATAATAGTATAGCTAGATAGGAAGATATAAAAGGAATAACATTAAGGACAAATTATATATCATAAGCTTCCTCGAAAAGTGTAAAGAGGTTTTCCTTAAAAGAGATATATTATATATTGAACGAAAGAGTATGATATCTTCTTCTGGGTCTCACATGTGAATTATCAGACGAATGAAGAGACCAATCTGAGACCTACAAGCTATCTCGAAGGAAACAATAGAATAAAGTCATTGCAAGATTGTTGCATTGGATGTTTCCTTTTTTTTCTTTTGGCCCTTTCTTCAATCTTAGTCTGGCGATGCGCAGTTTCAAAGTGTGAGGAACCTTTATGTACTGATATTTTCTATTTTGGACTATCACGGGCTAAGAGAAGTCCCAGTCAGAAACGCCAAGTCGGCGAATAAAAAACCTCACACATCCCTACTTGTCATATAAGAATGTTTTAGAACGAAATGTACATGGGAAGTTAACTTACCTGCGATACAATGCTTGTGACATCGTTAGCGTTACTCGGCAGAATGAGTGTGTTGTTGGTCCGCGCTAGTTGCTGGAACGCGTTTACGTACTGTTCCGCCACATTCAGAGTTGCTGCGTTGCGGCCATCCTTTTGAACAAATGTTTCATCATTAAATGACTTTTTCCATGACATAACAAGTTTTTATTACTAGAAAAAACTACACTACTACCAACTTATCTAATGGACTAGTTTTATTTGAATGCCTTGCCTTATTGATGTTACATTGAAGAAAACAATAAAAAAGCTGGTTTTAATTGTTAATTTGTAAATTTACAATTGGTAGTAAAGTAAAAATAGGCGGGGGAAAAAAAAGCCAAACTAATAGTGCTCACACCAAAAAATTACCAAATTCTGAATATTGTCCATTCCATCTAGTTCCAAACCTTTCACTTCTCATATTTGAGATTCTTTAAAATCGAAAAATGACACCTGGATACAAGAATCAAACTTAGAGATCCTTGGCTTAGTTTTTTTTAAAGGTATTTAACATACACTTTCTGAACTCATATATTAAGGCAGTCTCTGTGAAGGACATGTGGAAAATGTCAGTTATATATGAGTGATTTATTAATATCACACATTATCAGATAGCTCAGCCACCTTTGACTCAGGAGGATTTTATGCTGCCAATAGCACAATGACAATTGAACGAATGTGCTTATCAAGATGGATTAAATAGCCAAGCTATTATATTTGATAGTTAGGGTTATAGCCGCATCTAAACATTATATTATGTAAATTAAAAAATTATACGAAATGACTCCTGGATAGCTCAGTGGTTAGAGTAAATGGTGTACCAAGTCAAAGGTCCCAAGTTAAATCCTGTATTCAGGTATTTTTCAATATAAAGAATATGACATTTAAATACTGCTAGAACCATAATTAACAAAATTAATAGCATGGATATTTATAATTAGCTCATCATATTTAAAATCTAATAATAAAGGTACAAAAATCGTAACAATAAGATTGAATTTCAATTCTTACGATATCAGTAATAATCGAGGAATCAAGTTTGACATAGCTTAGTTAAATGTATTATTTTTATTCAGTCCCTTTGAAAACAAAAGAACCTCGGTCATCCGAAATAAACAAGGGCGGACCTGATTTCAGATAACAACAATTTAGGATAGTTTGTAAATTAGAATTGTAAAACTAAAATTGGTAAAACCAAACATTTATTCAGAAACTTGGTAGGCCGGACGTATTGTATTCTCTGCGAGACTTGGAATTTTGACATCCTGTAGAGATGGTGCTTTAACTTAGGTCATGAGTTCAACGGAGAAAGCTTGGCCTGGCAAAGTTATATTGTCAGGTGACTGGCTAGTTTACCCACATGTCGCTGTGTGACACAATAAACACTATATATCAGAACACAAGTAAGTTAGTGTACATATTTTGTTGAGTTCATTAGTAAACAACATAAAACAAACGTACTTAGCTTGTCAATGATGTAAACTACCCAATTATTATAAATTATTATAAACCAAATTAATGTGTTTAATGACATTTAAAAAAATGCATGTTTAAAAATAAAACTAAGAAAGCTAATTATTGGTATACTCAACACCTTTAGGTTTTAAACATAGCTGCGAAAATAAAATAGGGCTGTACTAAATTCGAAGTCACAAGTGATTTTTTTGACTCAGACAAAATTAAAACATTATAATCGGGCTGGGATATATCTCCCAGCCTCCAAAATTACAGACAAACATGCTACCAATTGAGCTTATGTAACTATTGAAAGAATATGTTTAAATGAAACATATAATCTGTGCAAACCTTGAGATAATAAACTATGTAACATATAAATTAAAGCTGGTTTCCTAATAAAGCCAACGAAATAGTTTTACACGGAGCAATCAATACAATAATAGTGTTTACTATCATTTATGTATTATGTACAATGGTAGGTTTATATCCCATCGGCTCAATCCTTTGGAATGTCCTCGGTTTTCAAGTATTGTCGGATTGAAAACTGCATCTCTAGCGAAACACCAACTCGAACAACAGAGACAAATTACAAAATTAGCTCTCTTTTGGTACAATCTGCGGTTTACGAGATTATGACCTGCGAGTTTGTTCACTAACAAGTTTTCTCGCAAGTTTTGAAATCATTGGCCCTGGGTAGATTGTGAGAGAATAAATTCTGGGAAAATTGAGCCCCACATATTGTCAGGTTGGGGGAACATAAAAAAAAAAAAAAATATTTGGTCCACCAATATTTTACTGTTTAGGAAACTAAGACATATATTACCTGCGAAATTAGAGACTTTGCAACAAGCTGTAATCCTTGAGCCCGAGCATCTGCCACTGCCAACATGGCCTGAGCTTCTCCACTGGCTTTGTTGATCTGCTCTTGTTTCTCAGCCTCTAGAAGGAACCACACAAACATTACCTTAAACTGGACTCGAGCGAGTTTGTAAACTTGTAGATTAACAGGTAATATACCTAGAGATGGATGGAATCTGAGTTTTTTCAAATTGAAAAATAATATTTTATTTTGAAACTCAAATTCAATTTATTAAAAATTAATAATAAATAAAACTTTGTTTTGTTAAGAGTAATAACATTATTTACAAAATTAATTTTTGATAAAGGTTTGGTGATGATAAGAGATGATTTGAATCCTACATTTCTTGAATTCGAATCTTGAATCCAAATTTGAATCTTAAAATCTTTTATAATATAAACTTTTAGTCAAAGAGAAAATATTTAAAAATTAATTTAGAAATATGTTTAAGGGTTGGTGGCACTGACAAATGTGCTTTTGTTTGTCATGTTTATTATGTCATAGACAAAAGAACCATTTTTATGCAAATTATTTATATTAATACAATTTAGTACTTTTTTGCAAATTTATATAAGTATATACAAGTATATATAATTCCTTTTACCAATTGCTCATGAATCCCAGAGATTTGTATTTAACAGTAATAGATTTAAATATAACTTTTTATAACACTACGTCTTACTACTCATTTGGGTTATATGCCATGTATTAATAACACTAATGGGTAGGGATTAGGAAGGTTTAATAGAGAGGAAGTGCACCCACATTTGTGTGGGAGGAGAGTGGAAAACCATTTAGGAAAACCACTCTCAATGCACTTGATTTGGATCAAACCCCAATCTCTCCTCATTTAAATGCCAGTCTAACACGAGGGTGACGCCTTAGAACAGCATTCGGCAATTAATTTTGCCTGTTGGCCATATGACCTTATTAAAAAAATGTGTATGCTACCCATATTACAAACAATTTTTCATGCTCGATTTCTACCTTTTTACCCATATTCGCAAGGAGCTGTATTTTGAAATCTTATTTCCTTTAGTCGTGAATATTTAAATTCGCCAACATTTTTAACTATGTTCGCGGAAATTAATATTTATGTGATGTGATTGATTTTAAATATAATATATTTGCAGACTTTCCCACTAGTATCGCTACTTGTTTATTAAGTGCTGGTTTTTTATTTTTTACATAGAAACAATTGTAGTCTCCTGCCAGGAAAAATACAATCCATTTCAGGTCCGTGTGAAATTGCTTGAGACTAGACTGAGTCTGAATGGGTCTGCTTTTTAATGATTAGGTAAATTTATTCGTTCAGGTAGATACTTTAGGTTTCTGACATAAACAGTCCCTTCTTCTGGTCCTGTGTTCGAAAAGGAAGAGCTTTGTGGGCCAAATCTGGCCCGTGGGCCACCAATTGCCGACCAATGCCTTAGACCATTCAACTACTGAAACAGATAGCTACTGTAATTCTCAAAATTTTGGAAAAATATAGCTACCAATTATTTTTTTCTATTTCTTTATTCTTCTGATGTTAAACGTAAAATTGAAAATAATGTGTAGGTAAGAATAAGCCAGTGATGGTAAGATGGAAGCATGAATAAATGAAGAAATAGAATGTTTGCTTTTATCAAGATATAATGGATAACCTAACTATTATTTCAGGTTGGCTTCTTTATCACTTATATTAGATTACTTTACAGTGTCTCTACACTGTTTTCACCTGCCTCGGTGGCGTAGTTGGCTAACGCGCTAGTCGTGTTGAGCTCGACCGCCGAGGACGGGGGGATCGAGGTTCGAATCTCGGTCGGGTGAACTGGGGTGGTTTTTCCTAAATGGTTTTCCAATCTTCCTCCACGGAAATGCGGGTTCACATCCTCTTAATTCAACCCTCCCAATTACCAATCCATTAGCATAGTTAGTACTTAAGCGTATAACCCGAACGGGTAGTAAGACGCGGTGCTAAATATTATTATTATTATTATTATTATTATTATTATTATTATTATTATTATTACTACTACTACTACTACTACTACTACTACTACTACACTGTTTTCAAATATTATTTTAAGAAAGAGTGAACATTGCAAACTAATATCATGAAAATATTTCAAAATATGAAAAAGGTTCAAGTTTCCAAAACATACATTTTAATTAATTGGTGATATCAGTTAATATATATTTTGAATTCATAATAAGGAAGACAGATGCTGGCTGTGGTTATTTCAATCTGGAAACTTAAGGTATAATAGAAGGGAATACAAGTTAGGGAAAATATTTTTACAGTTTTTAGATCAAAAATACTTTTTTGGCCAAAATAAATAAAATATTGCTTCAGTAGACACATTTAGTTTAACTTTTCATCGCTCACCGGATGCCAGAATTCTGGATTGCCGTTTGCCTTCCGCGACGTTGATATCAGCTTCTCTAACTCCTTCTGATTCTAAGATGGCGGCTCTTTTTTTACGCTCAGCTTCTACTTGCATCTGCATCGCCTCCTGCACCCGAGTTGGTAGTTTGATATCACCTGCATAGAAACACGTGAATTATAATTGATTTAGGTACAATTTACAACTGACTCACTAAAGTATTTGTTAGGGCCTGGCATGTCTGTCTCAACCCATGGATAACACTTCACCTTCAACTTTCATGTACCTAATATACCTAAGACCCAAATAAATTAATATAGGAATAAGTTATTTAAATAAGATAATTATCTTTACTTAGTCAGTTATTCAAAATAACTCCATAGATATTGCAAGGTCTGTTTAACAATCTTAAATGGAAATGAGGTTTAAAACTATTATAACAGTTGAAATATAACTACTAAGTTATCAAATTTACCCAAATTTTACACACTTACGAATTTCATATCGGAGACAGGTGATGCCCCAAGCTTCGCTCGCTTTATTTATCGATTCAACAATGTTCACATTGAGGTTTTCTCTTTCTCGAAAAACCTTATCTAAAGAAATTTTACCTAATTCAGATCTGAAATTACAATTTTAAAACATTATGTCACATGAATAATCACACAAATGTTGCAACAACAATAAAAAGATTCTCAAGTTATGTCACACATAATTCTAGCATGTGGTGCAATGTGATTCACAGTTATTTTTTTTAGATATTTTTGCACTTCCTGAGCCTCCTGATTATATCAACGCACCATTTATTGACTGCTAAGATAATTTAAATCTAGGACACAACAACTAACCCTCGGCTATTAATTCATTATTGTGAAAGATTAAAGCCACATTTCACCAAGTTTGAATCTTTCGGCCATTCCGAAAAATGAATCTGGTACCCTTAGCTTAGTAGGCAGACATGTTACCGAAAGAGCTAAGGAACCGGACTAGAAACGGTTTTCAAACTTTCATATTATTTACTAAGTTATATTTAGTGTTCTCAAAATGTATGTGTGTAATATAAATGGTGCGTGAAGGAGATTATTCAGGGCGTCAAGTGAGTTGGAGAAACCAAAAATTAGTGATTTTTGGTGATTCTTTTTGAA
Source organism: Timema genevievae (assembly GCA_902155825.1). Lineage (NCBI taxonomy): Eukaryota > Metazoa > Arthropoda > Insecta > Phasmatodea > Timematidae > Timema > Timema genevievae. Next base: position 19,641 of record CABFWO010006519.1, on the reverse strand, counting down.
CATAAAATTCCTTTGGTAAACGGCCGAACATTAAATAATGCATACATATGCATAATGCACTCACACGCAACATTAAACTTTAACTAGATGGTGAACGTTAACCTTGTCCTTGGTATCACAGTAAAAGGTAAGGCCACTTTAATATATAACAAGGCAATGAGCGTGAACGCTGTCATTAATCAATGATCGCAAGGTGTGGCCTCTCCAATATATAACAAGGCTTTGAATGTTAGTGCCTTGGTCAAAAGTATGTCCAGAGCCTAATTCTATTGAGTGTATATTTTTTTATATACACAAGTAGAATATAAAGAATCACTTTAAATAAATTTAAAATTTACACTCTCTTTTCTTGCTGATTTTTAATACAAAATTAGGTAACATAGCAAGGCTGAGATGGTGTGGTCATGTAATGAGAATGGAAAAGGAAATACTCCCCAGGAGAATGATGACGTATGTAAGAAAAAATACTGTAAGAGAGAGCCAAAAAGAGATGGGAAGAGCAGATAGCATCAAGCATGAGAGAGATGGTAAGAATGGTGGAAGGAAATAGGAAGATGGAGTTATTTTACTAAACTGACTCGACCAAAGTGTGAAAACAGTTGCTGATGATTACTATTAGGTGACATACCTCATTGTGGTCTGTGCTAATTGGGTGATTGCAAACTCTGGATCTTCGACCCCGTAGCTTGCATGATATGGGTTGACGATCCTGAGGTATAAAACACCGTCAATATTTAGGTTCACATTATCTGAAACAGAAATCGAGAAAGCCAGATTAAATACAACTTTAAAATTTTATGTTTTAGAAGAAGCCTTAATAAATCCATGGCAAGAAGGTTTAATTTTGCATCCCGTCTTATTACCTAATTGGGTTATACACCTATGTACAAATTACGATAGTGGTTTTATATTTAGAGGTGTCCTCACATTTGCACAGAAGTAGAATGGAAAACTATTTGGGAAAAACTACCCTTAGTAAACCTGATCGATATTAAAACCTTGATCTCCCCGTCTTCGACAGTCTGGACTACTTTGAGAATGACACCTTAAACTATGTGGCCAACGAAGCATGTAGTATTGTTATTTTATCAGTAGTGATAGATGTCAATCAAAAATAACAAATGATTATCACACGACTTGACATGAGAGTAGATCACGTAGCCTTTCTAGAAAATTTGACTATAATTAAAAAATTACTATGTTATTGTATTCCTCTGCTTGGCAAATATGTTATATAAATTAGACAAATTACCTAAAGTGAATTAATTTTCCAATGTGAAAGAACATTTTTGCTGCCAAATGAATAGTAAATTGTGTGTTTTAATACATTCTCATTGCTAAGAAAAAGGTTGTAACCTTGAACTGACTATACCACATCTGATCAGGACTCAAACCTCAATCCTTCCGTCACCAGTAACTCAGTCTAACATGATAGTGATACATTATATCACCAGATCACAAATGTGCTTTTCAAAATATGTGACAAAACAAAGAGGCTATATATATAAGCATTTATAAAATAATATATAAAATAAAAATATATTATGACAAAATAAATAACACTACTGTTCCTTAAATTTTTTGCTACTAAGTATTTGCCAGGCTCTGTTCGTCAAACTGGTTAATTTTGAGGGATTTACTATATTTAACAAATTCAAGTGTATTTTAAAAAGATTTGCTATTTTTAAAGTTTTCAAGATTGCATTAAGGGACTAATAGAAATATTAAGCAATACTTGCCAAGTGTGATAGCACTTTGTTTAGGAACGTCGATGGCTATTTCCTTTAGACTTTGGACATACTTCACTTTGTCTATTATTGGAACCAAAATATTCAGCCCTGGATCCAATATCCGGTGAAACTTCCCCATCCGTTCCACAATCCATGCCTGCCAAGGAAGTGTTGAATTAGGAAGGAAAGTTTACTAAAAAGCTGATATTAGAATGGAAATGTCTGTCCACAGAGTATAAGGTCCCAGGTTCGATCTCCGGTGCTTTCAAATTTTCTGTGAAGAAGTGGGTCTAAAGTAGTATTTAGCACCACGTCTTACTACCCGTTTCGGGTTATACACTTAAGTACTAATTACACTAATGGATTAGGAATTGGGAAGGTTGAATTTAGAGGAAGTGAACCCGCATTTGCGCGTAGGGAGAGTAGAAAACCATTTAGGAAAAACCAAACCCAGTTCACCCGACCGAGATTCGAACGTCGATCTCCCCGTCCTCGACAGTCGAGCTCAACACGACTAGCGCGTTAGCCAACTATTACACTGAGGCGGGTCAGTGGGTCTAAAACCGGGTCAACTTAGTGTTGGACAAATGAGTAGCTTCTTGAATGAAAAGGTACTGATTCAGTCTAGAAAACTGAGATCAACGGCCAAAATATTTGTTGTGATTACCATATGACACCCTCTAACTGCAGAAGTTGGCGTTATCCTCGCCAAAAGGCGGCAACTGCTCGGTTGGTATAGTTTGATTGCAAGATGTCATGGAGTTAAGAAATGTACCAACATTTGTGTGTGGGGAGGGTGAAGACCATTTAAGCCCAGAGAAAATTCCCTCCAATACATCTGGCTGAGATTCAAACTCCCAGTTCCCTGTCATCGGCAATCTAACTTACTATGATACCAATACCTTACGCTTAAATCATTCAGCCACCAGCGCGAATATCCCTTTGTCAATAATTACTCTTGTCATCTTGACATTTTTTTTATCAGTGCGTCTTGATATCCATTAAGCTTTTTTTCTTTTCATTTTATATTTATTTGAGGTATTTAATGTGCACTTTCTGAACCAACTGATTATATCACTACCCGATATTTTCTATGAAAGAGAATGAAAGATTCTACCAATTTTTCCACGAAAGATATTTTCACATAACTTCCAGGCTTATTTTACGTACCACAATCAACATGGGCTCGATGGCTTTACTTCCCCTAAGAAAGAAGTTGTGATGCAACTATTTATTGCTCAAGAAAAATCCGTCGACTCCAGCTGGATTTGAACCCACAGACATTGGGTCCTGAGGCAATTACCTTACCCACAGACCACTGAGGTCAACCTTATTAGGGTTTAATTAATCTACTATGGTAGGGATGAGGAAGGAAGCATTATAGAGGTAATATACCTGCATTTGCTTGGAAGGAGAGAGGGAAACCATTTAAGAAAAAACACCCTCAATAGAATGATCGAGATTCAAACCCAGATCTCCCTGTCATCAGCAGGACATTATAACACGAGATTAACACCTTAGACAATTGGGCCATCGAAGCGAGTAAATGCACGAATTAAAAAAATATATATTCCAAAACATAGTTGAGAAGCCAACACGTTTTACTGTGGCAAGGCACCTATTTTCTTGATACAAAATCACCTGCCTCTTCCACGTTCTTCTTTTTCCAGACACTTTAGAATGTGGCAAGGAGAAATTATATTTCAATTTTCATAAACGTCACTAATGCAAAGTCATGCTAGTATTATTTGGCACAAGATAATTTAAAATATATTGGAAAATATATACAGGAGCCCCCTTCCTAACCCAATGTTTCAGGAAGTGTGTGGGGAAATAAGGAATGTATTTGAATCAACATTCTTAGTTGTTTAATTCATTTTTTTCCCCCTATGCAAAGGTACACTTGTCATTTGTTTGTGTGTTTCAAGGTCATACTAGAGATGGAAACCCCCTCGGCTTAACAGAGTGATACCCTCTCTGCTTGATAACAGTCTCCCACACGGCGTAACAATAGGCAACACTCAAATGACCCTGAAACACACATTTTCATGAATCTAACTAAAATAAAAACTTGCCGTTAAAAGTCCTTAATTCACAAATTTTCTTTTAGTTTTTTTGTGAAATTTCCTGTGTTCAATTGATTGTCAACTCTGCTATACAAAGTTTAACTAGACTTTTTTTTTCAATAAAGATACATCTAGCCTACAAGATGATATTTCCAATAGATGACCCATTAATTACAGTACTTAAAACTCCTGATTATTCAGTGGATGCACGGATAATTGAATACCAAACTTTTTCTTCGCTGTTGACATGAGTTATATTATTTTATAAGATGAATAGTCATTAATAATAAACAGTTTCACATAAGTAAGTTAGGCATAAAAATACAGTACAGCTTGCATGTTATTATTTCTTTCTACATCTGTTTTGTGACGTAGTTATGTATTTTCTGCCTTTATGTACTGTTGGCATTTTTTCCTTAAAGAACCGTACAGGGATAATACGCAAACAGGATAACCTACAGTAGCACCATGGCTTCTTTGGTGCTGTCTAACAGCTCACAACTGACAGCTGACGGCTTTGAAAAGCTACCAAACAAAATTATGTATCCCTACGCCGCGCCATATGATCTGAAAAAAACATGTGTTTAGCAGCTGTCACTTCTGACAGTCAAAATTTAGGTGTATACCTAAATGTTGACTGTTAGAAGTCAGCTGTGAACTGTCAGTCAGCACCAAAGAAGCCCTGGGACTACTGTAAGTACGGATAGACAGGAGTTTAATGTACCACTACTAAGCCTAGATTTAAATAGTGTTGGCTCACGTCTACCTCCTAGTTGAAACGCAGGAACAAAGATTGTGCATTTGAAAAGAGTTACCTCTTGCTGTGGAACAAACATTACAACGGTATTAAGTGGAGATGACGACTTCCATCGCAGTGACACCAACGAACCCAACTGCACTGGCAGGTTATCCAACTGGCCAACATTTTGAACAAGTTTCTGAAACATAATAAGGCACAACAAACATTTAAGCTGGTAATTGAATTTAAATAGGGTTTTTAGAGATTCAAACAAACAAGTTTTTAGAATATAATTTCTAAATAACTTAACACACTTAATTCAATTGAAAGACTGATTAAAAAACTGTATAACATAATTAACTATCTGGTATTAAGGTGGAATGTAGGTGATACGAAAAAATGTAATTGATTTTGCAGTTTTTATATGAAAACTTTTTTTTTGTCAAAATAAATCAAATATTTCTCCAGTAGAATCATATATAGTTTAATTTTCCTGACCTGTTTATATCAAGAATTCTTGAATATCTGTCAAGAGCGTCCTGGGATTTAATAACAACTTTTTCTCTTCATTTAAAAGGTTTGGCATCTAATGGCGCTATGGTCATGACAAATATTCAACAACTGTTGATGTCACTATGTGAAGAAAATTTAACTATTTGTTTGTACTGAAGTAATTTTTATTTCTTTATTTTGGCCAATAGAAATATCTATAAAGGGGGTATAATTCAGAGCAACCTCAGCTGAAAAATTGCTTCTCATATTGAGTTAACTTTGTCGAGTTTATTTTAAAAGTCTTAAGGATCCTTAAGAGTCTATCTGGTCAAATATTCCTTACCTTTGTCACATTTCTTCTGGCAAGGTTGTATTAATGATCAATATTCAAACGGTCATTTCTTTAGAAGTTCTGTCAACTGATAACGATCGAGGAGAATTATTCAAGTATGTAACGATACAACTTATGTCCTTTTGTGCCTATGTTATTAAAATATTTATCTACACCCTTCGGTGGCCTCATAGTCTAATGCAGAGGTTCCCAATTTTTTTTGGCCACGGAACCCTAATTGATCATACTTTTTTTGGCGGAACCCCATTTTGATAATAACAAAAGTGATTGTACCTTGTAGTGTAGTTTGAATATTTTCATGTTTGACATGAAAAGAAAGAATAATTATAAATAGAAAATAATTATTATAAGTATTATAAAACATTTATCGTACAAAAAAAAGTAACTATTTAATGTGAAGAATGAAATTTTTTCACATATTTACTTATAATAGCACTAATAGCGCTGTCTCGACAGGTGCACCGCCCCGCCACCCCGCTCCGCCCGCGCTGTTTGATACTAGATATACTTACAGCGGCGCGGCTATGTTATGACTGTTTTCTATGAATGTTTTAGTTAATTCTCAGACAGAACTCGGAACCCCTTTGACCCTTCCACGGAACCCCAGGGTTCCGCGGAACACCTTTTGGGAAACGCTGGTCTAATGCATCACTCTCGCAATAGGGTGAATGAAGGTGGTTTTCTGTAAATGGTTTTCCACTTTCCCGCCAAACTTATGTGGGTACATATCCTCTAAATTCCAGCTTCTTCATCTCTAATACATTAGTGTGATTAGTGAATTATGTATGTGTGTATACCACTAATGGGTGGTAAGATGTTGTGATAAAAAAATATATATGCATAGGCCTATATATAATATTTGTTTAACTTTGGAATGTGGCAGAATTTATATACTATGGACTAAATAGCCATGCTATTATATTTGTTAGTTATGGTTATAGCCGCATCTAAATATCACATTGGCCTTCTTCAAATTGAAAAATGACACAATAATCAAACCAAGGACTTTTGGCTTAGTATGGCAGTGCTCTAACCAATAACATGGTGTCTACTCAACTTGACCAATGAAATTCCCGAATTTTTCCCTGATTTACCTTGATCATTTCCTAAATTTCCCGACTAAAAAGTATGTCACATCCTTTTAATTCCCCCACCTCCCCCCTCATTTTTCTATTAATCTTTTTTATGAATAATGATAAGTTTTAAAATTTAAATAAACATATTTTTTTAAATTTGTATTAACATTGTTTATTAGGAATTATAAAATTTATTACACAGCTACAAAAAAAACACTACAGTTTGAATAACATTATTATTTACTGTTTTAATAATTATTATATTTCATATTTTGAGTAAAACCACATTTTCCCAGATTTTTATTGTAATTTATCGAATTCCCGGCTTATTCCCATTTTTTCCCGATCACTTCAAATTCCCGGCTAATTCCCGTTTTCCCTGATTTTCCCGGATGGTAGACACCTTGAATAAGCGTTTAATTCCAAAACATGAGTAGTATATCTTATGGTTAAACTTAGGGGGCTTACCTTAACAAATTAATACGGCAAATCAATAATATAGCCCATAGGTATATAAAACATTAATTATTATTTATTTTGATAAAATTAAAAAAAAAAATTGCCTATGAAACAGGATGTTGGTCGGCTTATAAGAGCCCCAATTTGAGTTATGAGCATGTAAAAAGTGGACCTATAAAGGATTCCAAATAGTCAAAATCAAACACGAAACCAAAGCTATAAATATTCTTAGCAGTTTTAGTTGGATTTTTTTTTAGCATCGCGTCTTACTACCTGTTCAGGCTGTATGTACACTTAGCCTATGTACTAATTTCACTGATAGTTTTAGGAATTAGGATGGTAATATTTAGAATAAGTGTACCCACATTTTCATGGAAGGAGAGTGGAAAACCATTTTGAAAAAACTACCATCAGTACACTGATCAAGATTCTAACCTTGAGCTACCCATCATCAGCAGTTTAGTCCACTGCGGGAGTAGTGCCTTAGACCATGTGGCCATCAAATCAGGTATTAGTTTTAGTGAATGTATTTCTGCGAGGTTGTCTAGACCAGCGGTTTTCAGCATGGGATGCGTACGTTCAGGGTTATGCGAAGACATTTTAGGTGATAAGTAGTATTTAAAATCTATTTCTTATTTAAAACCTATCATTTAGGTCTAATACAAGGAATGATGTGTAAGCACATTCTCCTAAAATACACTGTATTTTACTTAAGAAATCAAACTATTAACATTTTTTATACTATTATGATCCTCACAAAGAAATGACGACTCCAATGATAACTTAATTTAATTATATTTATTTGAAACTATTTTATTTTTAAAACATTTAGACAAGTCAATAAAACCTAGATTCAAACCTAAACATACTAGACCAACATATCATTTGATCCACAATCCCTTATGATATGACATCTTATTAATACGAAAGTCAAAGCGTTTATTTTAGAACCTTAAATGAGATTCTAATTTATTAGTGAATAGAACAGCAGCAAGGTAAAAGGTTGGATCAAGTTAGCTAAATAATTATTGTACAGTAGTAAGGTTAGGCCTATAAGTCAAGCTAGGTTGGAATGGAATCTAATACAGGGTGTCCAACCAAACTAAATTTTTAAATTCCTTGACTTTTCCAACATTTCCAGTAGCTCTATGCTACAAACATCATTTTATTAAGGTGAAATGGAAGGAGACGCGAGAAAAGGTCAGTATTTTTACAGTTTTTATGGACAAACTTTTTTTAGCCAAAATAAATAAAATATTGCTCCCGTACAAACATAGAACTTAACTTTCTTCACATGGTGACCTCAAAATTTTTTGAATATATATGTCAAGGGTGTTCTAGAATTTAATGACAACTTTTTCTCTTCATTTAAAAAGTTTGTAAGATAATTCCACTATACTCATGACAGATATTAAACATTTGTTGATGTCACCATGTGAAGAAAATTAAACTCTTATGTTTGTACTGGAGCAATATTTTATTTGGCCAAAAAAATTGTTTTGCCATAAAAAGTGGAAAAATACTGGCTTTTTCTAAGAGAGCAAAAATCACATGTTGACTATGAGAATTGAAAATGGTATACTCAACTGTGCTAAAAGAGATTTGTGGTTAGGAAAAAATGTTATTTTGACTACTGTAAATGAAAGTTGTTTGATATTTTAGTGAATATGTTCAAATTCCCTGACTTTTCCTGTTTTCCAGGTTGCTGGACACCCTGTAATAATATATAAATAACCATTATTTAGCCTTAAAATATTTGTGTTATTACTTTATTTTAATATTTGGCTTTTTTTGTGGATAGTGGATATGTAAGAGTATTTTCGTTTGAAAAAGTACACCTAACCGTTTACAAGAAGTTTGTTTTTGTGAATGAGAGTGAAGTGTGGTAGCCACAGAAGAATAATGGGCATTTAACAGCTCTATAATATTTGTAGGGTGTAAAGCTTTGGTTGTGCAATTTTACAGATTTTTCAACAATATTTGTTTCTGTGATATTTGTGGCGTCATTTAGACGAGTTCAGTTTTGAATCGGTCTTTAGATAAGCCTAACAAAGTTTTTTAACTATCTAAAATGCAATATCATTGGATTTTCTCTATTTTTGTGAGTTTAATGCTAATATAAGTGTGGTGATTTTCAGGTTTTAAATAAAAAAATCTTAAAAGGAAAGGTTGTTAGGTTTCGTTCCTTTGATACATTATTTAGGATGTAGGCCCTTAGATTATAGCTTGGAATATATCTGTATAGATTGGATTATGTACCAACAACTTTGGAGGTACAAAGTTGAATATAAATTATATTTGGGGGTATGCGAACAAAATAGGTGGCTACCTTACTTATGCAGAATCTTAAAATCATGCAAACAAAAGTATTTACCTTACAGGTGATATATTTGTGTGTACAAAAGCCCACTCTTAATCTTGATAACATAATTTAAAAACCTTGTAAGCCCTTTTCTGGCAACTTAAGACATAAAATTGGGCTTACTTAATGGAGAAAATTACTTTAACGGATGAGAAAAATCAATTGATAAATTCAAATTTTTATTTAATTTTAATAAATTATTGACAAATATTTAGCCATTCAATAACAACATTTCATCATGCTTTTAACGTTTCAAAAGTAAACATCACAGATCACTAATATTAGTAAAGCTTACCACCCATGGCACAAGAAAAGAGGGATATATATGCACGTGAAAGGGATAAATGTTTAATACTGTTATTTTATTTATTCATAACACTATTTCCATGAGCTCGCTAATGGAAACTATAAAAAATAAGATATTTTTGGTAGACTGTGGAAAATAAATTAAATTAAATACAGGATTTCACACAAAGTTAATAAATAAAAATTAAAATGGTGTAAAATTTACAAAACAATAGGGAAACATCTCAACAATATTTTAGGTGTCACCATAATCATATCACATATAAGGTTGACCAGTTAATTATACCTAATAAAAAATATTATTAACCCATTCCTTAAAAAAATTCTGCGTATGGCCGTGGTAATATGAAAAAAATTATGTTAAAGAAAAGTTTCCAAATTTTCAAAACATTATTTATTATTTTGCAATAGGAAAAGATACGTTTGATGGGCGGGTTCGAGGCACATTATGGTCACCCCTGCTATGGTATGTATATTTAAAGATACCTGTCCCATAAGATTATGTTAACTTATTTTTACGAAGTATATGTATAAGTTTCTTAAAAGAATGCACATACAATGGCGAGTTTTTGTAATTTTTCAAAGATAGGTGATTAAAGCCATTATAGCGATATTGGTGAATATATTATAATTATATTTTTGCTGAACTTTTCAAGCCACGATGCGAGGATAGTCTACAAGTAACAAGTCTATTTAATTAACAAGCAATCTATAAAGTATAAACTTTCTCCCACAGTATTATTTGTGTTGTTTTTATAGTGGAAAGTTATTTTAAACTTTTTGATTACGTATTTACTGGTTGCACGTTCGCTATTTTATAGTGTTCCTAGTACCCTTATTGGTATTATTTTAATTGAAGGTGATGTATACCGTAATAAATATTTACTTATTCAAGTGAAGTTCAAGTTAAACTACAGTGTATTTTGGATACCAAATTATTATTGATACAATAAACACAAGATTTGGATTCGAACCACTTCAAAGATTGCTCTCTCTTTCTTTAAGGAGGTTTAAAAAAAACAACTACTAGACAAATATACACACAAAACAAACAAACTATTTTAACCTAACATTGTGACCTGATCAAGGTTTAATTAAGCTATGCCTTCTTAATTTATCATTACTTTAACATTTTATTTTACTTTATGTTTACTCTAGGCCTTTGTAGGTATTGCGTTGCACATTGGGCAACTTATTGGCTGTATCCGATTAGTCTACTTCACGTGCCGTCGACCCTTGACGTTCATTCGATAGTTGCATTGGCAATCACGTGATAAAATGTAGAACTGTCCGAATAGTCACAAAGTGTACCGATGCACCCCTCACAAGCCCTTGAGACCAAGGATAACGTCAAGTTACCCTTGACACGCCGTCGATGCGGAGTTTGACTGTCAACTGTTTTATTTTTCATCTGCCAGAGTAATGTGATCTGTGATAAAGTATTTTAACTATACCGGTACTTCGTTTGTTGTGTTTTTGTGATGTGTTGGAAATATCAAGTGAAAAGAAGCGGGAATGGATATTAAAACGTTGTATTCGTTTTCATTCCCTGCTGATGGATGGCGTTTAAAATATTTTCTAAGTTCACTGGTACGAAGCAACACTGCGGACTTAAGGGCGTGTAAAGGGTAGTTTGCCATTTGAAATGTCTGTTGCAGTCTTTGATCTCAAGTGCGTGTAAAGTGTAAATTTATCAAGTCTGCATCAAGTCAAGTGTACTTGACTATTCAGATACAGCCATTGTCTCTCACATATAAACATTTTGGGTAATTTAAAGCAGAATGGCACGACAAACTTATTCTTTAAATATTGACTCTTTCTCATACCTAAATCTTAGTTCTGTGTACGCAGTATCTATGATTTTCAGTAACTTAGGCTTCTGATAGTGTTTTATGGGAAAAAACTTCTTTAAAAAAAAAGTATTCTTTGACCAGGCCTCTCGACTGTAACTTAGTTTGATAAATTTATGCTGTCAATATACTACATTAACTTCAAAACACATTGTCACTAGGGAACAGGTTATCAGAATTTGAGGCAGTTTGAGGAGAAACAGTTAGGGCCCTTCCTGCATCTCATTATCACTAAAACACATTTATGTTTATACAATTTTGTGTTTGAATTGTGTAGATTTGAACTATTTTTGCTGTTATCAGTTCACCAAATTAGGATGTGTTTTTTCATACATTTACACATATGGGACATACTAATGTATTCTTCTTTTTTTATATATTAATATTATTGCCATCATAATAATGATAGGTTGTTAAAGCCTGCTTCTTATTTATTATGTAAGCTATAACCAAAAGAAGACTCCTAATACATTTCTGTAAACTTTTTTCACTATCCTAAATGTTTAAAACTAATTGGTTTGGATCCACGCCAATGCTAGGATGTGTATATATGTACAAGCCACTTGGCTCTTTTTATAAACCAAATAAAGAATCAATCAATCAAGAATCATGTCCAAAACAAGCCTATATAAGTAAGTTTATAATTTTTTACAGTAGGCCCTAATACTGGAATTACTTATATTATTTAATTTACTTGCCTAATAATTAATTAGGTACTCTCTTCGGTGGCCATATGATTCAAAGACGTCACTCTCGCAATAGACTAGACTGCCAATGTCGAGGAGATCGTGGTTGGGTGTACTGAAGGTGGTTTTACCTAAATGGCTTGCCACTTTCTCCTCCTCCATGTAAATGCAGATACACTTCCTCTTAATGCAACCTTACTCATCCCTTAACCATTATAGAGTAATTAGTAGGTTTACAAAAGTGTATAACCCGAATGGGTAGTAAGATGCAATGCTAAAAAGAATATTAAAATTAATAATTATAAGATTAGCCATTATTTTTATAGAAAGCTTATATTCCACCACTAATATTGATTGAAAGTCACTAAAATTTGATATTCTATAAATGTCTTATTTGATTTATTAACTATAAAGTTCATCATAAAAGTTATTTTATTTGTTTCACCATTGTATAGGCTGAGGCTGACGTCCCATTTTGAACGAGACAAACCCTACTGTTGGTTTTTTTTCTCTCCATGTTCCGGCTGTCTTCTCGTTTAAGTAAAAATGCCATTTTTGTACATTTTCTTTATAATTGGTGAATCATAATCTATATAAGTCTTAATCAAGTTTGCATCAATACCTGCTATTATAAGTATCGGTCATTCATGTAGCCATTGGTATAGTCACGTCAGTCAAGATTGACGATTGCCCATTGAATAAATAGGCCCCTAGTGTAACTTTAAAGCCAATTAATTATTCAGAGGAAAGAAAAAATGTATGTTGGCAACACTTGGCCATCTCAGACGCAGTGGCGTATGTTCTGTAGTGTTGGTTTTTGGTTGTGTGGGCTGAAAGATCGAAATTTGTTGTGTAAAGTAAGTTTGTCTGAATAATACATGGTGGCTACAGACAAGGAAAACAGGGAAATTTCAGGGAATTTAACTAAAAATAAGGAAAAGTCAGGGAATTAAAAAATATGTCTAAAAATCCCATTAATTTCGCAACTAAACACTAAAACAAAAGTTAATAATACCTAAATAAAATAACATTTTAATTTTTTAAATAACTGATAAAACTGTTTATGTTTAGTAGATACAAACTTTTTTAATATGTGATCAATAATAAATAAAACAAGTCATCATCCACCATTAAAACTGGAAAAAAGTCAGGGAAAATTGAAAAATGTTGCCTGGAAAACCTGTAAAAGTCAGGGAATTTTGTAAAATATGTTTTGTAGCCACCCTGTAATATTTATGGTATGTTTATGATGAAATACAGTACCCTTCTACATAAACCTAAAAGTTTGTATGTGGGTTCTGTGAAGAATGATTGTAAGTTCAGATTTTTTATGTAATGGAACTTTTTTTTTTAATGTTCTACTCTTAATGAACATTCTCCCCCACCCCTCCTTGTTTTTATTTCCAAGAATTATGGTCAGCTTACCAAATAGGCCTACCAGATGGTTGTTATTACCGTACCGAGTCCTCCTTTACTGTTTCACGTAGGCTACTGAGCAACATGACTTTTGGAGCCAAATACATTATTTATAATTCAATTAAAATTTGTTTATTTCAGATATTCCCTCCGTTATGGCAGAAAATTGGTTGGGCTGCAATGTGTCGGTGAACTGTGGACCATTTCACGGTGTTTATCAAGGACAGATTATAAATGTGGATGGAAAAGGGCAGACAATAACAATCAAGAAGGTTTTCAAAGATGGAGTGCCTCATCCATCTTCAGAGGTCGTCCTCCAGTATGTATAGAGGTCTTGCTCCAAAAAAATATCAGTTTGCTTGAAGAAGAAATTCTAGCTTTGACAATTACGAAGCTTCATCAATAGAATTATTGATAGTTAAAATACTAATCTTTGTAATTATTGTCATTTTGAGCTATTATATACACTACTAATTAAAATACATTTGAAAAAATCGCAAATAGGCTTAGTTAGATTGTATATTGTGATATATATAACTTGATTTATCAGCTTAGAATGTAATTACAAATCATTATGAAATAAATAATTTTTAAGTTAATGTATTTTTATATAAATAAGCTCAATTTTTTTTTCAAGCATAAAAAAGTATTCAAACTTTGATTTAACTTCGAACATATTTAATAAGGGTACATTTGATTCGGGTTCATTTCAAATTTAAAGAGTGGACCTTGCATAGCTACCTTTACTAATTGGCCTACTATTGATTATTTATTAAAAATATACGCTGGAAATTTTTTTAGAAATTATTTGAGTCCTCCTGTAAGCCTGGTTATAGTGTTTGTATCATTCCATTAGGGCCCAATGATATAGTTGAACTGAATATCATAAAATGTGGGGGTGATACCGCCGAGGAACCGCAGTCGAGCATTGTCGCAGTCAAGAAACCTGTACCTAAAAGGCCAACACGTTCAGTCAGCGAAACTTTGACCACTAACAAAGGATTTCAACTGCGGGAATCGCCCAGGCGGACAAACGATAATGAATCTACTGGCCGCCCGAATGGAGGTTAGAATTTTAGATTATGCCTCAACTTTTTTTTTTGCTCTGTAATGTTGTTGCATCCTAATGCCGGGATCACGATCAACTTAACGTTAGCTTAACGTAACGTTCACTTAAAGTTAACTTAGCATGTGTATGATCACGATTCACGTAACTTAACGTAACAACTCGAACCAAACATCTGCATTCTCGAGTATGATCTGTGATTTGTACTAGTTTTACAGTGATGATCTGTGAATGTTTACAGTTTTCAATCGATATAATAAATATCTATTACAAAACTTTTTTGATAAATTTAATTTTCCTATTTTAGTTTAATTATTTTGTTTCAATATCTGATCACTAGAACTTAGTCTAAAGAGTAAACATTGGTCATAAAACCAACAAATGAATGACTAAATAGCCCTGTTGACGTCACTCGCATAATGATTGGCTGGCTAGATCACGTGATACCAAGTTAACTGCAAGTCAACGTTAAGTTAACTGCATCGTGATCACCTCCATTTAAACACACGAGGAGGTCCTTTACGTTAAGTTAACGTTAAGTTGATCGTGATCCCGGCACAAGACCTCAAATGTTGTTGAGAGCTTTCTATTGCTGGTCTTACACTTTTATTGGTTTATTTTTCGAATACCATCAGTCTTTAAAGTTTATTTTAGGTATGAGTGGTTCATATTCATATTTAATTATTGGATCACCGAAATATCACGAGATTTTTATTTTACAAACTTTTATGCATATTGAAATTAATATTTAAACATTTTTAAAGTTAATTGCAGCATTTTTTAAAATGTGTTACACATATTTGAAATAAAACAAAATTTACTATTCGGTCATTTTTATGTGATTAATGGTCATTTATGCCAATCTTAATGAGCGTTAATAATATCCTAAATATACACATTTTTACTAGTAGCAGACGACATTGTTTCTTTCCTTGAATATGCTAGAAAAAATGGTACCATCTGCATTATATCATTTTCTTATTATTTCTGTAACAAATCAAAGTTTCCAGTCCAGAAAAAAAAAAGTTCCCTTCACCAAAGACCATTGGTAAAGAAGAAGTAAACTATATGTTTGAACTGGCTACTATAACATACATGTAGTGTGACCATAGGGAAATATTTAAAATTTAAGAATTTGAAAGTTAATCATAATTGTTCTATCCAAATCACTGTAACAATTAAGTTTTAGTAGCTTTTACAGGCCATTTTCTAGCAGGAAAATGCATTTATTTTTACATTATATTTAATGAAATCCAAGCATTTTATCTGCCACGAATTAGGGTTTTTATTAATCAGGCAATCCTAATCGTGGTAGTTTAGCTGTTTTATTTGTTTGGAAAAAAACATAAATATAAATACAGTCCAGCCAACCGTTAACAAATAAAATTGAAATATTCTTGAAAATTCTATTCTTTAATGTGGACCAAATTCAACAACATCGATATAAAAAAAATTGCTTGTGGCCTTAAAATAACCCATTAACTTATTTATCAGTTCATCAATTCCACAAGCAAATTTCATTTCAAATATACAAGGGACAAATGGCTAAAACACTGATTAACTATTTTATATAGATATTATGCCATCATTTGAATGGAAAATCTACTTCATCGAGTGATTTGAGAATTCATTGTATGTTTTTTGGGCTATGTAATCCTGGAAAAACAAAATACAAACTCGTAACCATCAATTTATGCACAAAAATATTGACTAACCTATTGGAGTAGACATACAGAACTATTCTGTATGATAAGAAAATGGTCCAACGGCTGACTTAGGGAATTTTTCCGTTCATTTCAAAGACTACAGGTTTCTTTTTTTCAGCAAGCTCTAAAATGTATTAAGTAAGCCGTGAAATTGTCATTTTTATAGTAAGCTTGTTTACAAGTGGGTTTGCTTATAGTTTAGTTATCTTTGGATTCAATTTAAACAAACATTGACTAATCACGGAGAAATGTGTTTTGCTAACAAAATAAATTGAAGATTTATTAGTAATTATGGGATTCAGAAATGTAAATAAGTGAGGTTCAAGTGATACAGATAATGTTGTGGACAGTGTCACGGATAATATATTAATGCAGCGAAGAAGATGGAATAGAGTTAGGCCAGTTGATCTATTATATACACTACTAATTAAAATCCATTTTAAAACATCCCAAATAGGCTTGGTTTAGTTGTATATTGTGATATATAACTTGATTTATCAGCTTAGAATGTAATTACAAATAATTGTGAAATAAATCATTTTCTAAATTAATGTATTTTTATATAAATAAGCTCAATTTTTTTTTCAAGCATTAAAAAGTATTCAAACTTTGATTTGACTTTGAAAATATTTAATATATGTACATTTGTATTGTAATTGTATTACAAACTTATCATGCACTAATGAACAATTAAAGTGGTTTTGTGTCGGTATGTTATATTTTTAAAAGTATTTAGTTGAATTTAAAATGAAATAATAGATTCAAATAAAAGTAAAAGCCAGAAAATATTTATTTAGAAACACTGCTAAAATAGCCTATTTTTACACGGATTTAATTCCTGCCACTATTTACAATTATTTACAATTATGTGAAAAAATATTACAACCTTAATGGGTTAAGTTAGTAAAAAAAAAGATAGGTAAATGCGACATTTACTTTTAGAACAACATCCTTTCACTCTCGATTTTTTAAAAATGTTATTTAAATACGTTATGGAGGTAATTTGTGTAAAACCTATTCACTTTTTGTACTCATGAGTGGGCTAGTTAAAATGTCATCCTAGTTAGCATCTAACTTTTAAAAGGTTATTTTTTAAACAAAAAAGGGGTAAATCTGGTTAATTTGTTGAAAATAGACTTGGCTGGAACTTTGTTATTGTCATGGTCTTTATTACCGTAACTTGTGTTGATTCACTTTCTTCGTCAGATCTCATCTCTCTCTCTCTCTCTCTCCAGCTCTTGGCTGGACCGAGTTTCATCTTATGACTGACTCAAAGATAAGCTCTGCATTGCAAACGATTTATTTTAAAAAGTATGCTAGGATTATTATTATAACCCCCATTTGTGGTCGCTTAATCTAATGCACCACGCTCGTTTAGGACTGTATTTCAGGTAGCGGGGGATTCTGGTTTAAATTTGGGCTGTGGAGTTGGAAGGCGAAACTGGAAGCAATTTTAAATTGATGTCAGTAAAAATGTATCTACTCAGACTTCAAAATAAAAACTTCTAATATTATAACAATATATGGTAAATATATAATTTTGATTTTATATATTTTTTTAAATATTTCTAATTTTTACTGGCAAATTTATTTAAATAAGTTCACAATTCCAAAGAAGCTTTCCCTTAAATAAAATGCATTTGAGAATTTTACAGCATTAAATGTGTTATTACTATTTAATAGACACTAGCCATTAGGGATGTGAAAAAAGTATCAATACTTTACTAATATTGATATTTTTCTTTCGATACTAGTATTTTTATACTCGATACATTTTTTATGATACGTTGACTGATATTAATACTCACACTCTGGTATCGGACCAGTATTATAAGAAACAACATTTTTGTATCGTCACTCATGCTGGGATTAAACGTGGACTGTGGAGGAAGAGCAAATGACACTATTTTTTTAATTCTCACTCATTTTCAGCAACTCTAGCTTTCAATCTCTTTTAGCTCATCATCTTTGTTTATCAATACATCCTGATGCCTGACCGGGCGAGTGGCGACCAGTCTACCACCCCTTTATTTATCAATGAGCAAGGTCATCACAAATTAAACAAAATAAGCTTTTGTAGAGCTCAACACATGCAATTAACTCAAGGGTGCCCCAAGCAGACGAAGCAGAAAAGTTTATACTTACTGTTATTGATACTTTTCTTTTTATACTACATCCCTATTAGCCACTTCAAAAGGAGTATGAGTCGAAAAGTAGAAAAATAGAGGAGTTGGAGTCGAAGGTTTGGCATACCGACCCCACAGCCCAGGTTTTGATCCTGATTAGGTGTATTTAGGGCGGCTTTCCCAGACAGTTTCCCACTTCCCCCTCATGTAAATGTGGGTATATTTCATACATAACTATCCCTTCATCCTCCCTATCCTATTAACGTAAATAACGAATGTGTACAACCCAAATGGCTACTATCACGCGATAAAAACGGCAATCATTATTACAATTGCAGTTGGCGAAGGCTCCCGGACACCCAGCAAGAAAGACAGAAACCGTCAGAAGTGGACAGAGCGAGACGAGGCATGTTTCGGCTCTTCGATCAACAACATCTTGGGACACGAGTTTGATTTCGAAAAAAATCTTGCTCTGTTTAACAAGCAGGTAAAACAATCCAGTCTTACTTTGTGTTTAGGGCAACCATAACTTGCAGTAACAAATCTAAGGTCAACCTCAATGGTCTTAGGGTTAAAGTGCTCGCATAAGGACCTTATGTTCTTGGGTTCAAACCCAGCGGAGGTCAACATTTTTCTTGAGCGATATAAAATCAGTAGCACAACTTAATTCAGAGGAGAAGTAAAGCATCCGGTCTTATGTAAATTGTGGTATGTGAAAGAAATCTGAAAGGTATGTGAAAATACCTTTCCTGGCAAAATTAGTTAGCCCTTTCGCTCTTGCTCATAGAAATTCTCGTGTGCTGATATAATAAGTCGGTTGAGAAATGCATCTAATAAATACCTCAAATAAATGAAAAAAAACAAAAACAAATCAAAGGTCATATAATGAAGAGTTTATTTGCCTAGTTGGGTGCTTTCTTTTCTACTTGGTATGTTTAACATGGTCATCATCAGCTTAATCTAACAAGGGGAGGCCACGACGTTCGGATCACGGATTATCTTTAAACTTTGTACACTTTTAGTAGTCCACTAGGACAACATAATGTGCAAGTAGTAAGGCGTACTACTTAGGCGTTTTCGAGAAAATTCGCAAGAGAAGTTTTATGCGTCGAATATGTACTAATGCGTTGCGACAACGAGCACGATATGGTGGCGGTCGAGTGGTTAGCGCTCCAGCTCCGTAATCTCTAGATAGCTGGATCGAGTCCC
>CABFWO010006518.1:15755-34186 GCA_902155825.1 Timema genevievae | reverse complement strand
GGGTAAAAGGAGTTTTATGGAGATTCCGCATAGACAGTGGCGCTATTTCTAAAGACTGACGAGTTTAGGAATAAGGTCTTCCTTTTCAACCACGTGTGTCGGAAGAAGAAGACTGATGTCAATGCTGCCGGAAAGGCCAAACAGGGCGTGGAATCGTATTCGATAACATACAGTCCATGTGGGTTGATATCGGTTTTATCATAAAGGAATACATTAATTTTAATTCCCTTCTTTTAATCATTTTATTTTATTCCTCCATTGACACGATTGTAGATGTTTTTATATAGTAGACATGCTACATATTATACAAGCTCGTTTAGTATTAAGTTCAGTTGTGAAGCGGCAGGCGAAGGTGCTGGCCTTACACGTCCAGCGTGAGTCAGAGACCTAGACAAACAATATCACTTCCACCCTTCAAAGTTACAGGAATCCCCCATTCTTCTTGCCAAAATAAATTTTCCCACTTACAAATGCCAGCTAATTAATAGTGGCGATTGTTGTTAGTTTATTTTAGTTTACCTTGCTTATCTTTTGTTTTATTAACCTTTCGTAAATTGGTTTTATAAGTGTCCAGTGGATGATTTTTCAGTAGCTCCAAATAATTACCAATATGATGAGTATCAATGTTTCATTATTACATTATTCATTTTCAAATTCACCTATCCGCCCCTGTCCCTCAGGATTTGAACACACAACTAATTTTTACTTTCTAAATTTGGGAATAAAAGTAAATTTATAAAATAAACAAATTTGTTAATCTAATCATTTTCAGTAATTAAAAACAAATCCATATTTTTAGGATTCGACCACTGGCCCAGTTCGACACCGACCCTTCAAGGCTCGACAGTAATCCGTATTGAAATATTTTGACCATAGACCCAGTTTGACCGTACTCATACATTTTCTAATCCTTATGTATTTCAATTAAATATGATTGAATTATGTACTGTATTCTTTTAATTAAAGCAAAATTAGTGAAAAAGCTATTTGTCTTGTCTGAAACTCAAACTCAGGGACCTCTACGCTGGACCAACGATCTCCGGTCACATGCTCTACCAACTAGGCTAACCAAACACGAGATACAAACTTTCCATTCAACTTCTTGATAACAACACATGTACTGCTCGAAATTTAATTTTTTCACTAATGTTGGTTTAAATGAAGTAATTATCAAATATATTAATCAATTTAAATATTAGAACAATTTAATATTTTTTAGGGTCAAAGAAAAGGTCAGAGATCGCTTCTTTCTTTATTCAAACCTCCGAGTAAGAAGATACGGATCGAGGAGGATGAGTCAGAGGATAAATCACGAAAACCAGAGCCAACCCCATTTACTTCGGAATCATGTCCTGACGACAGCGCATCTGAGGCTGAGGCTCAAAGGTCAACTAGCACCGTTGAATAATTCCCCAGTGTGATTGTTTTCGACACCCTTGCTATGATCCAATGCTAGCAAAGAAGTATATTTATGATGTGCCAATCCAGCCAATCTTAACGGAGTTTCCTATAACTGCTGGAAGAAAATTTAGGCCTGAATGCTAAAGGACATATAATTGGACGAAATATAGTCCATCTACAGACAAAGCATATTGTTTTGTTTGCCAAGTAAATTATCAAAAGCTAATGAATAAACAGATGATACATTTACTTAAAAGGAGAAAGGCTGTGGAAAAGTTTGAAAACCACCGAGAATGCCAAACCCATTTGACTAATGCTGAAAAACTGGCTTTTCTAAAAAAAGCCATAAGAAGTGGAACTGTCGCTGAAATTTTAAGTGCTCAATATTTCAAACATTTATTCTGTAGAAGAAAACATACTATACCTTAAAAGCGTATGTGAAACCTTAAATTTTGTGGGAGACAAGCCATAGATTTAAGAGGACAAGATGAGTCTGTGGATTCAAAAACAAAGGCATTTTTTTAGAGTTAATTGAACTTCGTGCAAAATACAACATGTTAATTAAAAGGTATTTCATATATCAAGAAAATAATTTTCAATACTACACTGAAAAATTTAGAAATCTGTTGTATTAATCATTGATGCCCAAATTAATACTCAATCTCAATGAAAGTTAAGAGGAGTAAGATTTTTCTCTAATTTTTGATGAGACGCAAGACATTTTGACGCAAGAAGAGGTTGCGTTTGTCTTGAGATATGTGGATGATAATCTTCAAGTATACAAATAATTTTTAGGTTTCTACAGGGCTGAAAATACTGATAGAGAAACGCTAGGTACTCTTCTAAATTCTATTTTGGTTTCCTTATGCCTTGGTATAGGAAACATGCGTGCTCAATGCTATGATGGCGCTGCAAATATGCGTGAGAAATACAAAGGAGTCGTAGCTAGCTTACTCAAAGAAAATTCAATGGCCATGTATATACACTGCCATGCCCTCATACTGAATTTATGCATTGTTAGTTGTTGCTCAGAAGTGAAGGCTATTAGGAACACATTTTTTATCCTCCAAAGTTTATATAACTTAATTGGGAAATCTACTAAAAGCATGTAGTTTTTGAAGATCTGCGTAAAAGAGTTCAGAATTTCTTAGGCGGTACAACATTTTTAAAATAACTCATAGACACAACATGATACTGCAGAGTAGAATCCTCGTGATCTCGACTAGATAAAATTGAACCACAATTGCATAATTGACTGACATTTCAGAGAATTTTTCTACTCATTGAGGAGAAGCTAGTTCTCTTTTAAAATCCACCACTAAGGATTTTTCTTTTTTTTTGTATTTTACTATTCAGTATAATTCTATCACAATGTTATATTTAGTCGAAGGCCCTCCAACAAAAGATGTCAACTACGCCATTGTTACAGACATGTTTCAGATCACTGTTACAGTTCTATAATCATTTAGTTGTGACTAATTTTTTTTACACACCTTGGAACCACTGTACTCAGATGACCGCGAACTGTTTCTTCAAACCACCTGAACTACCAAGAAGAAGTAGAATTCCTGCAAGACTGAATGGAGGAACAAATGCTCTATATTAAACAGCACAGAAGTACTACAGTGTGATAATTATGCATCATATTGTAACACTCTTGTAGACGAAATTAAAAGTAGATTATCAGAGTATAGCCTGGATATATTGAATAATCTGTGCAACATAATTAGTACAAGCTGTGTAAATTAAACAGAAATTGAAAATGTTTGTAGCTATAACAACATGAATAAAGAATCTTTGATGGCGAAACTGCATTGTTTTTATCTTATTGAAGCAATTAAAGGAAGGTACTAAGAATAAAGGGCAGCCGTTTGTGTTAAAAAAGTTTTGAAAGAAGTTTTTTCGACTACAGTTAAATTGTTAAGACTTTACTTTACAATACAATGTGCTCTGCATCTTGTGAGCGGTCTTTTTTGTGCTTGCGTAGGCCTAAAACCTACTGTAGGAACACTGTGGGACAAGAAATAATATCCTCATCAACCCCTATGGCCATTGAAAGAGACATACCAATTGTAGTTTTGCTTAACGATAAATTAGTATTTGTAAAATTTGCAGCTTCCTTGGTTTCGAAACTACCTTATATTTTATTATAATTAATACAAATATGTCGTGCACGTCTTATTTAAATAAAATAGCAGTTATCTCTCTTGTTTATCTTATTAAATTATAGAAAATTGTGTTTATTTACATTTTTAATTCTGGTTGTTCCCCCTCTGTATTTCAAACTTTATTTACTCATTTTCTTATTTACCAATAAACTATATTTATTTTAAATTACCGTAACTTGTGATCGTTTCTTAGCAAAGATCCGTTTGTTTTTCAAATATGTCCTCTCCCCGATCCCGATGTTTTTGGATGTTTGGATGTCACCCTTTCTTTTACAGATTTTGAAAAAAGAAAACGCTTCATTTTAAACAAATCATAAAGGATTTTCAAAAAATTTGGAATTAAATAAAAAACTCACCCGTAAACTTTCCTTAACTAAATGACGGGTCAAAATTATAAATTTGTCTCGTAGTATTACCTTATAAAATATAAATAACAAAATGAACAAAGCCTATCAAGACCATTTTCGATCCGTCAGGAGACAGGCAGATTATAAAATCCACTATTTTGGGTTCAGACACACACAAAATATAAATATTCATCATAATCGTGAGGTCTAACATTTTTACGATTACAATACATTCTCTTGATATAAAAAGCTACCTAAGTAACCTTATAAAAATTAATATTCACCCCCTAAACCAGTATACAATGTAATGTTTCATGACAAAAAGGCCAAAGATACTAATTTAGAACCAGATCGTTAGAGCCATTTTTAAAATAGTTCGAATTTTGAAAAAACACAGTGTTATTCGGGATGTAAAATTTGTAAACAAATAACTAGAACAAAATTTAAAATATGTTAAAATTTGCAAAACCGGTAATTTTTAAACCAATTTAAAAGGAATTTTTACCAAAATAGCAACGATACAGTGCAATTTGTCATGTAAGACCCACACCCTATTTGAAACCAATTCACTTGAGTCATTTTTAATATATTTCAAACTTAAAAAAAAATACTTATCAGCAAAACACCTACAAACGAAATTCTACCCCAAAAAATAGTATTATATATAGTGTTATTTGGCATGTTAACGCTCCGAAGATACTCATTTGTAACTAAATTATTAGACCCATTTTAAAATTATATAAGACATTTTTAAAATCAGTCTTCAGTAAACTACACATAAACGTGTTTCAACCCAAAAAATAAGTATGGTAAGCTCTTTGTCATACCACACAAACCCTAGATATTCATATTAAACAAAATCGCTAAGGCCGTCCTTGAAATATTTTAAATTAAAAAAATATCACAATGGTAACCTACATTTCAATGAATTTTTTCTCAAAGACCAATGATATAAGGATATTCGTAATGTAAAACAAATCCTAGATATGTAATTTAAATAACTTGTTGGAGCTCTTTTCGAAATCTTGGAATTAGTGTATTAAAAATCACTGATCAGTAATCAAAAGGAAAAAACAAACTCCCAATTTATGACAGTATTAGATCTTAATATCAAGTTTGAGAAATATCCATATTATTATCGTTTTGGATCTATGGCCAGTGAAAAAGAGACACACACACAGACAGAAAGTCAGTCAGACAATCATGGTGATAGACTGAATTGAAAAGTATCCTTTTTAGGTTAGGGTTCATTTAAAACGTAAAGATATATATGAGAATGTTAAAAGGAATATAGAATTTATTATAAAATAGTTGACAGCCTATTTTTTCTCCTTTTCTCAAGTTTGGACTCCATGTATTTGGGCCCATTTTAAATTTTATAATTAGATTTGAATTGTGTAAGTACACTTAAAATATATTAGCATTCAATGCAGATTATTGAATAAAATATAAAATATTTCAATAATGCTGTACTACAAACTAAACATACTAACAGCTAATAAAATACTGGATTTAATAATAATGTAGGTATACATCCAGTTTACCTATCCCTGGTTTAGAACATGTTAAGACAGCTGAAACTAATTGTTTCGAAACTGGTTTTAAATATTTAAAAAATAAGTTAATCATTACATAAGTTTTTCTCTATGTTAATAATGTGTATTATCAATATTTAATATTACAAATGTCTTTGATAATAATTTTTATTATGTTGATTGCCAATCTAAGAAAATTATAATATAAAAAGTGAATTAATATAATACCTGTAATTTTCATAAAAACGCCTCATCGTAATGTTTCATAATCTACAATGTGAAAAAAAACATATAGTTAAAGAATTATCCGTATAGCTTCACTTCTTCCGTTCATATTCATAACATATCATCCGTCTCTGAAATAGGCTAGTTCATTTTGCACGCATATTTTATTATCTCGGAAATACTGGGGGGAGTTTAGGACAGTTTACAACCTTGCATAACATACCGGGCCATTTTGACCATCAGTCCAACAATCACAGTGCTCCACACATTGTCATGGATATCGCAATACCTTCAAAAAAATAATTCAGAAAAAAATATCTTCAACAATGCAATTTAATAGAGACGTTTTTTTAACGTGTCTCTTGTTTGTCTTATAGAATTACCTTTTACCACTCTTATAATGCTCCACTCACACTCTAGGATTAACAAGCAATCATATAGGTTTACAAGAAAAATATATAAAATCTATGGTGATATTTTAATTGGCAGGAAAAAGTTATTTTGTATAAGAAGAAAAAGAAATTGGATATTAAAAAAAAAGACAAGTCTTTAACATAATAAAATAAATCTTGTTATAATTTAGATGATGAAAAGTTTAAATATATGTTCGGATACGCACAATTGAGGTTTAAGTAAAATAAAATATAGTCTTTATATTATTCTTATATTAGTATTTATATTATTCTTCAATGCCAAAAAATTAAAATGTTGAAAAATTAAACAATATAATTTATCAAATATTTTTGAAGTATAATTTCCTTGATTGACAGATCGATTGACCTAAATTTGTTCATGTGTATTCATTTTATGCTGGCTCCCCGATAGCTGTTGATTTTGGTAGATGAAATTTTTTTCTAATTTAATGTTAAAAGAATAAAAAAAATGGCTTCTTGAGAAAATAACTGGAACAATTCGTGAGATTTGGTCTTGGAGTGATTTATATAAAATGATAATAGGCAGCTCCCACCTTCATTTATGTAGATTAGTAGAACTTCAGACTATTACTTGGAACTATTTCCTGAGGAGCAACACTATCCTCAATCGTGATTAACTCAATTTACGCCTTCATAGACAAGAATTACATCATTCTCTCCCAATATGATAGATTTCGAAGCCTTTTATTCTAACTTGATTTCACCGGGTCACTTCCGTCTCCCGTCATTTGAAAATCGTTCAAATTTCAAAGAATAAATCTTCTAATCCAACGAAGAATCCATTTTAAAGTAAAGTTTGTTAAAGAAATATAAATTAATAATCTAAAATTAAAATGAGATTACCAGGAAGAAAGAAGTAAAATATGTTGAATTTTAAAATAACACAAAATTAGCTGTTTTTTTGACATATAGATAGATAATACTTGAATAGCACGCTTAGGACATTAAAAACCAAGGAAACATTTCTTACATTTATGTAGGTGCTACGGGTCTTACTGAATATAAACTTACAATAACGGTACTGTAAGTGGAGGGCGTAAAACACCTGAGAGGGAAACATTTACATATCAAAATGTCTTCCTATAATATTTAAACGAGGAAAAAACAACTAAAATACATTAAGAATGTTTGTTTTAAATTCTTAAATAAAAACACTTATCTTGATAGTTCAAATTGCAAGTAAGATATTAGTGGTACGCAAAACAACCAAATACGAGGCTTTTGTTGTCATCACATTTTGAATTTATTCTGAGCCTCTTGACATATGCCCTACACACTATAAAGCAACTTAAGGCTAATGACTAAACATTAGCCCTACATTTGGGTGGTATTTCATTTTGAAATATGTTATTAAGGGTAGCGGCTAAATAAAATTTTAAACCCAGCTGCTGTCTGCTGATAAAATTTATTTATTTCACACGTTTTCAAAAAGCGCTGATTAGGCCTACACTTTAAAATTATTTTACCCCCTATCCCCCCCCCTCCAGGTTTTCCAGACCAAATAATATTTACTTTCCCAGTATTTTATAATAAAAGCTTTAGGCCAACGTACATCAATCTCATAATTTTCATTGCCTTCTATTAAATTCTAGGTACTAAGATCATCAATAAATAACATTAGTTGGGGATGAAACAAATAGTTTGGACTTGGAAATGCTCTATATTAGGTATTTCACAAATTATTGCAAAAATATAATTAAAAAATTCAATGACATTTTATAATGTATCTGACTTCTCCATGATTTTTCATGTCACACCCAATTAATTCGCTTTAAAAAGGTTTTCTCTGGGTTATATAATATACATCCCGTTTGCCCTGAAAGGTAGCAGTCTTAGTCTTATGGGCGTAGGAATAATTTAATCTTGGGAGAGTTCCAAACTGTAAATCTATGACATGATGTTAAGACTTCTGAGAAATAAGAAAATTATTAAAAAAGTGACGGAGGGAACTTATTTGTGTGATGGGGGAAGGGGAAATATCAACATTTATTTATTTTAGGATTTTTTTTTTCCATCTCAGTTAATATTTAATATTGGACGCCCTAGAAAATATTTTTTTATTAATTTTTCTTCATCCTAGTTAATATTTAAAAACTATATGTCCTAGAATGGATTTGAAATGGTCCTCCAAAGTGGAGAGTATTTAAAATCATACTAATTTAAGAAAACTAATGTGTAGAATTCCCTCCGATTTTTTAATTTGTACAATTGTAGAAGCTATTGTGGAGTAGTCCTCCTCCAGAAAATTTTTTAAAATTTGATGCCTCTAAAAACTATTTTTAGTATCGCTAGACAAGATTTTTTCATAAATTATATTCCCTAGAAATAATTATATAGTCGTCCTACTACAGAAGTTTTGATGTTCATAGAAAGCAATTTAGAGGGATCATTAACTTTTTTTTACTATCAAAGCTAGATGCATTTAGAACCTATTTGAAATGCTTTTCCACCGACATATTTTAGAAAAATTGATGTTTTTCGATGATAAACTACGGTCAATGAAGATTGGATTGAATAGTAAAAGTAAGATAAAGAGTTTTACAAAATTAATTTGGCAATCAACAGTAAATACTTCAGAAATGTTCTGGGAGATGTGGAGGGTTTGAACCCTATAACTAACCCTCCGCTACGCCCATGCTATATTTCTATTGTATAAGCTACGCAATAGTTGAACCATATTAGGTAAGATTTTAGAAAACATTCTAAAGTAGTTTAAAGTAAGGAGTATTAATAAATAAACTAAAGACTTGGATAGAAAATTCAAGAATAGCTAAAATCCCACATTAAGCAAACAATCTTAGTAGACTTATCTTGAATAGCTAAATGACTTCACCATAATTTGTTAAATGAAACCATAGACACCATCAATATCAAAGTTGAAAACATCATTTACAGTAAATATCTAGTATTAAACACAAAAAACTCAATACCTTATTTCAAACATAGCAAACAAAACTAAGAGCTCACAATTCTAAATTCAATTTTATCCTAGATATCTTAATTTACCAAAACTAAAATTGAACAACAAAGATAAATATATACTCCAATAAAGTTACAAATTTAATATCAAACAACAGACTATCAAACAAAAGATTCAATCTTTAATAATTAAAAGTAAGGATGCCATCAATCAAATACCCTAAGGTAGGATAAATCTGATCAAAAACATGGTCACTTATCAAATACATAAAATATTTTTCAATCATACTAAACAAAAAATTCACCCAATCAATCCAAAAATATCTCTATTTTAAAACAAAAATTGAAATCAAACAATATAATAAATGTCAAAGTATATAAAGCTAGCACCATTGTCCTCATGAATAAAAATGATATTTCAAAAATCCTAGAATTCATTCAGAAGAACAATAAAATAGAATTATAAACTGACCCAACCAACAAATACCAAAAAAACCTTAATAACACAATAAAGAAATCTTCTTTAACAAGACAACATAAAGATACTTTAAGGTTTTTTTACATGAAGTCTCAAGCCCCCACCTCCACGCCATTACCTAAAATTCACAAACAGAATATTCCAATCAGACCTCTGGTAAACTACCAAAATGCACCAGCATACAAACTTGCCAAAATGATAGGCAAAATATTATCTGAAATCTTAAAACTTCCTAATACATTTAATATTGAAAGCTCTATTCACATAACTAGGAAGTTAAACTTTATTTCTATCAACAAAAATACCAAATTTATGTCATTGGACATTTCCAACTTCTACCCTAATGTGCCAGTATCATAAACCATTAAATTCATTAAGGAATTTCTAACATTACTGGTCTTCACGAAAGAGTACAGTACATTGATCAAATTTCCAATTTAGATCAATTTCCAATTTAGTTCAAAACTGTTTCTAACTAAAGAATAAATTTTATTCACAAAATGATGGACTTGAAATGAGATCCCCTATATGATGTATTATGTCAGAAATATTCTTACAAAAATATGATCATATCATCTTCAATAACCTAAACAATTAGCTAAACATCAAATTCTATTGCAGACATGTAGACGATATCCTAATTATTTATGAAAATAACCCCAATCTCTCTGATGTATCCACATTAATCAACATCATTCATCCTAATTTTTCTTTCAACATTAAGAATGAAACTAATTGCAGTATCAACTACTTAGACCTCAATATTTCCATAAATTTGAGCAACAAATGTATTTACAAAACATACAGGAAACTAACCCATACTGATTCTATCATCCCTAATGATTCTACTCATCCCATCTTATCATAAACTCGCTGCCTTCAATAGTCTAGTTCATTGATTACTATATATCCCACTCAATAAATTCAACTTCAAAACTGAGCTTAACACAATCAAATTAATAGCAACTTATAATGGCTATTCTTACTCTACCATCTACAAAATCTTAAACAAACTGAAAAAAACTAAGATCTAATACTATTTCAACCACCCTTATTAATGATAACCAAAATAGGTCTAACGAAAAGAAGAAATGGGCTAAATATACTTACACTGGTCCTAAAACCCATCGCATCTCAAATATCTTCAAAAAGTCTAATCCCAACATTGCTTTTTTCACAAATAATATAATAAAAAGAGATCTTAGCAACAGCAATTTAAATAAAAAAGATAAATATAATAAAATTGAATTTATAAAGTCACTTGTGAATGCAACAGTATCTACTGGCTCTAGATTTAAAAAAAAATTAATCATTACATAAGATTATCTCCATATTATTAATGTGTATTATCATTATTTAATATTATAAATGTATTTGATAATAATTGTTATAAATGTTGATTGCCAATCTAAGAAAATGGTAATATACAAAAGTTAATTCACATATTACCTTTAAATTTTCATTAAAACACCTCATAATAATTTTTCATAATAAACAATGTGAAAAAAATTCAATTTATATAAAAAAAAATAATATAAAGCTTCTCTTATTTCATTCATATTCATAACATATCATCCGTCTCTGAAATTGGCTAGTTCATTTTGCACGCATATTCCTTGATCTCGGAACTACTGGGGGGAGTTTAAGACTGTTAAAACCTTGCATAACATACCGGCTCATTTTGACCATCAGTCCAACAATCACAGTGCTCTACACCTTGTCATGGATATCTTAATACCGTCCAAAAATAAATAAATTGTATGGAACCCCACACGGAATTTCTCAATCTACTGTTTAAAAATGGAGATCTTTACTCATAGCTTATAATATATTTGAAACTAAATAGCAAACACTAGCAAACCCAATAATAAATTGAACTATACTTACGTAAAACATATTTGAGTCCCGGTTATAAATTTTATATTTTTATTTTTAAAGAATTAATGTCCTAATTTGTATGTTTGGACCAATAAAAAAAGATTAACATTGGGTCCACAAGGGTCAACATTTCTTATTAAAATTTACACTGCCGATCAACATTTTATTAGTTGTTGCACATCTTCAGGTCAGCGCATTGATATTAAATTCCTCATTTATAAATTATGACCAATCAAAAATGTAAATATTGATTATTGAGTCCAAATTGGAGAAAAATCATTACTGTACAAATATTTCTCCTAAGAGGCTTAAGGAAATATAACACAAACATTTTGAGAGACATATATTATTACTCTATGGCAATGGAGAATAATTACGTTAAAACTTAAGTAGTATATCTTTACAACTAATGCTAACAAAATTGTATTAATATATTTGCCAAGATATCAGAAACTGTTGGTTTAGTAAAAATGTATTTCGTATAATTTTTTTTATTTTTAATAGTACTACAATTTTGCAATGGTAAGCTATTTAGTATCTCAAATAGCTGCTTAGATACGGAAATGTCCGCTTCTGTAAAGCACCCTCCAAGTAATTTTCATTGGTAAATGAAAATAGCTTGTATATTTATAATCTTAATCAAAGTCTAGATATGAATTTTAATCAAAAATTCTAGAGCCGATTTAGAGAAAATCGATTTTTTTTCTTTTCGCCCTTTATTAAACTACTCTTAATTTTAAGTTTTAACAGACACACAGACAGACGGCATTGCAAATAACTTTTTTAGGTTTCGAGGGTCATGAGACGTCGACATCCATCAACATTTCGGGTTAGAATTTTTTTCACGGTCGCAATAATTAATAACTTTTAGTGTTCGAAAATATGATATATTTGAGTATAGCTTGAAATATATTTGTTTTATAAAAAGATGTTTCAAATAAATTATTTGTATTATAAATAGATCTGCATATTTGCAACAATAAGTAATTTCATATCTCAAATAGTTTCGAAGGTATGATAAAAAAAATGGGAATTTAAGCATCAGACCGGAGCCCTTAAAGTAATTTTGTGAAATATTGAGGGTATTCATTTTGTTTTGAATATTTAGAAATGTTTATAAATGGAATTTATTTAAAATCATTAGAGCCGATTTTGAGAAACTAGAATTTTTCTCTTTTTGCCCTACAGTAAACTACCCTTAATTATTGTGGTTGACATCCAATTCTAAAAATTTCACTAGGAAACCCTATGAAAACCCTAGATACCAAGTTTTAGCCCATTCGATAAAATAGTTTAGGCTCTAGTTAGAGGTACAGACAGACAGACAGATGGAAATTTAAAAATAACTTTTTCGGATTCAGGTAGTCATGAAACGTCAAGATTCATCAAAATCTCGTGTTAGATTTTTTTCACGATTACAATACTTTCTCTACCTGTAAGATAGCGAGAAAGTAAAAACAGTTATACTTTACATAGCTGCCATTGTACAAAGATGTAATGGCTGCCACTTGAGGAAAATCGATTAATACTGCCCATTCCACCGACCTTAGGTTCATTCTATCGGAACTCATTGGGAGGGAATGTGAAATGCGCAACGCATATTATAAATATTCGCATCCAACGTCAATCTCCTGTTTTTGTCCTTTATGTTATCCCTTTTACATGTGCCTATCTAAGTGTCCTAACATTTTTTTCTTTATAAAATTCCCTTTCCTCATTTTTTTGTTGTTTGTTACCTTTTTAAGGAAGATGCGTTGCGCGTTTCAAACTCCCCACTAATAATTTCCGATAGAATGAAACCTAGGTCGGGGGATTCAGTGGTAACGATGATTTTCTTCAAGAGGCGGCCATTACCTCTTTGTCCAATGGGAACAAGATAAATTGTGATATATGGTCTTATTTTCACTGTAAAAGCCATATTATGTTTGTTCCTTTTATATGTTTCCATCCACCTTTCTTGTAACTTATTTCAAATATAATACAATTACCTCATAAAGCGAAAAGAAGTTTTCCACATATATAAAAAATCTGTTTAGAAAGTTATGGTTTTAAAATTTAAACTCACTTTGCTCGTTGAGGGCTTCACACTCAAGACCCCCGTGAGTTTTCTTTACAAGTGGATGTAAACTAATGTAATTCCGGAGCAGTTTTTTGACATGTCTTACCGTTTAGCCACAAGAGACCTGCAAAGAAAGGACCTCATCGACTTTAAAGTTGCTCCGATATTTAGAATATTTTTCGGAGGTTAAAAATTAAAATTTTTAACTTTTTGGAATTCTCTCGTCAGTTACAGGATAGAATCTATAAGTTTGCCAAATTTCATGTTTTTAGCTCACCTGGAAGTGGGTAAACATTAATGTCAGTGATTGAGTCAGCCATGTGACTTAATAGTAGTATAATATTTTTTTTTACTAGTATTAGTATATAAGAGTATTTATTCTCGAGATGATTAAACTCGTTTGTTGTAGTCGTGCTTTTAGCTTACGTTAGACAGATATTATATTTGTTGATTTTTTTTGTACTACCACGTCTTACTACTTATTTAGGTTATACATATATATGATAAAAACGCTAATGATCTAGGGATGAGAAATGTTGAATTTAGAATGTGTGTATCTGCAATTTTATAGGTCGAGAGTGAAATATCATGTTGAAAAACCACCCTTAGTTCACCCGACAGGGATTTGAACCCCGATCTCTCTATCGTCTACCGTCTAATATATCATTGCAATAGTGACGCCTTAGACTATGTGGCCACCGAAGCAGATGTATATATTACTGGTACGCGGAAAGGTTTATTTACACCCATCTCAGCCACGTACGTCTTAGAGCTAGATATGCATCACTTTGTTAAATGAACGGGAATGCGTGTTTAGTACTCATAGCTATTATTCGTTATCAGCTCTGGCTCTCATGTCAACACTAAATTAGCACCCATTGAATGATTCTATTTTCTATGTAGAGGTAAATAATTGTAATCGTGAACATTTCTGACCTCTATATTATTAAGGACCTTGAAACTTAATGGCCCTCTGAACAAAAAAATAAATAAAAAAATTGAGTTTTCAATACTGTTTGTCCACATGTACGTCTTATTGTACACTTGGGATGACACCCGAAATGGTTTGGTGAATATTGTTCCAACATAATATCTCGTAGGTCTTGAGGATAATAATTGTTTTAATTATAGCTTTGACTGACTTCGGTGGTTGATTGGTCTTAGAACGTCTCTCTTGTGACAGACTGGTCTGCCTGTAACGATGATATTGGGCTTTGAATCCCATTAAGAATACCGAGAGTCTATTTTATCAATGATTTTCCACTTTACCTTTGTGTAAATGCAAATAAACTTCATTTTAATGGCCCTCTGAACAAAAAAATAAATAAAAAAATTGAGTTTTCAATACTGTTTGTCCACATGTACGTCTTATTGTACACTTGGGATGACACCCGAAATGGTTTGGTGAATATTGTTCCAACATAATATCTCGTAGGTCTTGAGGATAATAATTGTTTTAATTATAGCTTTGACTGACTTCGGTGGTTGATTGGTCTTAGAACGTCTCTCTTGTGACAGACTGGTCTGCCTGTAACGATGATATTGGGCTTTGAATCCCATTAAGAATACCGAGAGTCTATTTTATCAATGATTTTCCACTTTACCTTTGTGTAAATGCAAATAAACTTCATCTTCTTAATTCAACTTTAGGCATCCCTAAAACATTAACGTAATTGGTTCATGTGCTTATAAACCGAACTGGCAGTGAGGTGAAAAAAAGAAACAGAAAATAATGAAATCCTTAAGATTCTACTCTTACTGTTTTACTGTAAACTGATTTTAAAAAAATTAAAAATTATTTTAAGTCACGTTGGAATAAAATAGAAATTGTTGGATTAAATAATTTTATTTATTTAATATAATGTAGTCCTACAAAATCACCTAATAGAATTGACAATAAATGATGGTTAAAATGTTTAAAATAACAAACGATGGAAGTAATGTCATCTAACATAATTATGATACATAAATTCAAAACTAATATAATTTTGAAATACTCAGTAAAATCCAATGTACAGTAGATGGTTTTTCGTGTTTTATTCTAAGCAAAATTTGATCTCACATCAGCTTAGTACATTAGGTGACTAACTTAAAGATATTTTGGGTTTAATAAATGTGCTCCTCAACATAAGTTTTATTTTAGGTGCACTTAGAAGATGGCTGTGGCTGCAATTACTTTATTATATTACTTAATCTAATTTAAGTGGGCCGTAAGGCTTATAAAATATACTAGGTTAGGTTGGAGTAAAAATAGCTTCATGATTATATCTTAATCTTCGTTCAAATTGAAAGGAAGCTGTATGTTTCCTTACTTAACTATATTATGATACACCTTATAAGAAGGGCTATAGTGTAAATGGTGAATGTAGAGACATAATATGTATAAAATTAATATAATATATTTATAATAAATTATTTTTATTGAAATGCAGCGGTTATTTATAAATTAAATAAATAAAAAATAGAAAACAATTATGTATCAAGAACGATCAGTACAAATATGAAACATATCGAGATACAAAAATAAGAATTCCGGTGATAATGCTACGTATGCGGCTAGAATCTCTTTCATATTTAATGATATTGTCTAACCGTCCTTCAGATATTTTATTGGATCCCATCCTGGTTTCTTAATCTTAAATTAAGGTGATGGATGGTTTTAATCCTCGATGTATTTAAAATTCCCTCTATAATCCAATTGTATTTAAAAGTGGAGTTGGTCTTATCTCTCACGTGTGTGACCAGCACACACGGAAGGAGAAGCCAACTCCTTCCACATAAGGAAGTCTGGCCTTGGAAGGAGGAAAGGGGTGGAGTTTCGCAGGTGTTCGGTTGACGACAGGGATCGATGGCAGACGTGGAGCTATCGGTTCCTAAATTGCCCATACGTGCGTGGCTACGCTCGGAGGACAAAGCCATGATGTGTTAGAGCAGTCTGAGAAGGACATCTGTTCTCCAGATACTGGTTGCCGGAACATAGTAACAAAGTAGGCAAAGTCCACTTTGAAAAGTCACTGACTTATATACGGTGGTTTCCTGTTGATGTAATTGTGTAACTAATGTATATAATAGCGTGTGACTTATACAAAAGCCAATTCCATAGCACACACAACACACAACCACCAGATCACAACTTTATTAAAGTGAGATTGGAGATAGCAGATTGACCAAGCATAATTTTTCCAGCATTGGTGGGAATAAAAACCGAGACCCTTAACTCGGTAGACAGATATTAGGGCCTGGACATGAATATAAGGGAATTGTGATCAATTCGGTGTTCACTCAAATTGTGATAGTAATCCCTTATGATCCTAAGATTTCGACTGGCTCCTGAATAAAACCCCAAATAAAAACAACTTATCACTAACATTTGGGATGGATCTAATTTCTACTTTCTCTTGACCCATCGGATAAATAAGTATTATATTCTTTAAATATTTAACTTAAGGTTTTGATAAATTTTTATGTTTCATGTCCTCTGAATTCTAAAAAAACTACTTTAGCGATATCGTATGTTCGTAACACGGACCGATCGGGCTAAAAGTTAGTATCTAAGGTTTTAAAAGGTTTCTCCGAGGAGATTTTGAAGTTGGACATCCAAACCTCAAATTAAGGGTAGTTTAATGAGGGGCAAAAGAAGAAAAAACATGTGTTCTCACATCCGCTATAGTAATATTGTTTACACTTTATAGCTAATCATTGTTTAACACTACAAACAAAATGGAAACACTATTTTTCCCATTAAAATGAGTTTATTGGTACTTAGGACACACGGAAATTTCAAAGTTTGTTCATATTTACGCAACTATTTGGTATATGAAATAACTTATCATGGTAGGTTTTAGTTATATTAAAACTAAAGATAATTTTATCGAAAATATATTTTTTTTAAATCAATAGTTTCTGAGCTATACTGCCCTGCTTAGAAGAAGGGCAGTATATATACAAACTCCAGAACTGAGAAATTTGAGTTTTAGTTTTAAAGTGTCCCACGTCACTTTGTTTGTATTATCTAAAAATAAATATATCTTATATTATGTAAAATTATCTCTAGAATGTGATTTTGTTGAGAAACCAACCAAATTTAAAAAAAATTGCTCCTGAAAATAGCATATTTCCTTTTAGTTAAATTGCAATGTCACTATTTTGTATATCATCCAGTAAAAAAAAAGAAGCAGTATGTGGTTTCTTACTGCCTTGTTAAGATGAACGATTATGATACTGCTTTATTAATTTGCATCCCTTAATGGACAATGGTGCCATTTCAAAATAACAAGTATGAATACAATTTACTAATTTAATATCTAAATTGACATTTATCGTGGTAATTGTACAATAATAAACCTCTCAGACTAACAACATTGTAGAAAGTTTCGAGATACTATAATATTACATATTAATGAACTTCAAAGTTTAAAGCATTTAAATCGATTGTTGCTCATTACTTAAGTACATGCGAAATAAAGTTTAACTTGATGAACAGATAAAAAACGAATTACTAGACACTAGTTTGGAGATTTCGCTAAAGCTCTCCTGTTCTCAGGCAATAAACAAGTCCATCATGTTTTTCTTTTTATATTCCAATTGGTAACACAAGCTGTATAGGATCATGTATCATCTTCTTCTTTATTATATCTTTGAGAAGAAAATTTAGTGGTTAAATTCTTCCGAATCAAAGTCTGTTTTATAATCAAGTTTAAGTCAACCCCTCATTGTCTGAAGTTGTACTAATTTTGTTAACAGTACTTTCTCAGGGATGAAACCACTGTTTTTACGTTCTCTCTATCTTACAGGTAGAGAAAGTATGGTGATCGTCAAAAAAATCGAACTAGAGATTTTGATGAATTTTGACGTTTCATGACTCCCTGAATCCGAAAAAAAAGTTTTTGAATTTCCGTCTGTCTGTCTGTCTGTCTGTCTGTACCTCCACTAGAGCCTAAACTATTTTATCGATTGAGCTAAAACTTGATATCTAGGGTTTTCATAG
>CABFWO010006518.1:0-15536 GCA_902155825.1 Timema genevievae | reverse complement strand
TCTGCTCAAACGATTTTGATTAAAATTAGTATCTAGGCCTTGATTAAGATTATAAATAAACTGGCTATTTTCATTTTCCTATGAAAATGATTTTTAGGGTACTTTACAGAAGCGTTAATTTCAGTATCTCCACAACTATTTGACAAATTAAACAACTTATCATTGCAAAAGTGTAGGACTATTAGAAATAAAAAACTTTTATTTGACATATATTTTTATAAAAGCAACAGTTTCTGAGATATTTGCAAATATATTAATACAATTTTGTGAGCTTTAGTTTAAACATATACTACTTAAGTCTTAACGCAATAATACTCCAATGCCATAGAGTAATTAAATATAAGTATCTAAAAAAGTATGGTATTTTTCCTTAAAGCTCTTAGGAGAAATGTTTTCATAGCAATGATCTATCTCCATTTTAGACTCACTAGTCAATATTTACATTTTTTATTGGTCAAAATGTATAAATGAATAATTAAATATCAATGCGATGACTTGTAGATCTGCAAAACCTTTTAAAATGTTAAAACTTTAACCAGAAATCGAAATTTTAATACGAAGTGTTGACCCTTGTGGAAGACATTAAACTGTTTGAATGTTCTCAGGTGGACAAAGATGCGCCTCTTTTCTCATTGATTCTATATCATTGTATATTATTTTATGAGTGTTCTTATGTGGAGTGGTGATGATACAATGTACATTATTCCGTTCAGAAATCTTACGAGTTAATAGAAAGAGAGAGAAAGTCTGTGCGGTGCGCAGTACCATTTATTTCTGTTTTATGTGGATGAAAAGTCTTTAAAGTCATAAAAGTCTTCGATTTCCTTTTGTTTACCCACAACTTTTTTGTTTTATTATTTTGTACTGCTGTTACAAAGTAAAAAAATAATTTTTTTTTCTGTCGCTTTAACGAGAGCTTCACTTGGTCGTGGAAACCATCCGCAGACATAAATGAGTGCCCAGGCTCAAATTAGAAAATCTCAATTGTCATAGCATTCACTGAAGAAGAATTCACAGTATAGACAGTGAAAGCAAGGAAGGCCCGATTCTTAATTTGAGATGAACAATAATCAACCCAAGTTTTGAAGTGCTCGGCATCCATGTTTTAAAAAAAATTGCATGAAAATTAGAAATTATATCTTTCTTCCCTCGTCCACGGGTAGCCTCATGCCATACACAAACGAATGTTAATATTGTTTTATTGGATCCAACAGGCACAAATGTCTCATTATAAACAACTAATCTGTTTTGAAAATATAATTGACTTAAATTATTACATTTGGGGTAGCATTATAACCTTGTAAATCTGCTGATACAGATACTCCAAGTGGATCAGAACTTTCATTAGCTTGTGTTCTGTACAAAGTACGAGCTTTTTCAGCCCGTTTGATGTGTGTCTCCCATTCATTGCAATCCTGACAGTCAGGATTTAGACTGTCTTTCCCATGACTTTTACTGTGTAGGCCTATAACTTCACACACTTCACACTCCTCATGTCTCAGTTTAGTAAAATATATGTTTTCTGCTGAAACAATTTTCCTCTATGTTTCATAAGAGTATTGTGTACCAGGATGTTTTCAACAAAATCTTGATACATAAACTTCTTAGTAACATCACTAGGCAGATATCTTACAAAAAGAGCATTTTCACGTCTGTATTGTGAAATTGTTCGGTTAAATGTTTCAATTTGGTCCACAATCAACTTTATTCAACTTTAGTTTCTGGGGACCTTTTTGCCTCCTCCATCTTGTTTTGGCATAATTTCTCCTAGCTCAATTTTATTCAGAATGTTGAATATTACCTAATCATTCTTTCTATTTAATCCTAATGTAGTCAAATAAAATATTTTACAGACAATGAACACATCACCATTTTTTCCTTTTAAGCAATAAATATATATGAAATTGCTTTGTGAAGCCCCATACATTTTTGTCTTCCTTTTTACTGGAATCCTCGAGTAGATATTCAAAATAAATATTCGTTGGTCCATACAAGACCTAGACCAGAACTGTTCATAAATTTACTTTCTTCTTGTGCTAGAAATTATTTGCGAGCATTTTTTAATACATTTTCCTCCACAGGCTTCTTGAATGGGATGTTTGAACTTTTGCTTTTCTTGAGATGTCTCATCATCAGATGTTCTGTTTCTTCTACATTTGATTTTTCCCATGTAAATCCGATTTTCTATTAATTCTTGCTGAAAACTATCCTCTGTTATAGTTATTATAGTGCTCGATGATACTACAGAAGATTATTCCATTCAGAGATGTGGTTGGTGAATGTTGTGTTCACTTTCTTCCTCTGAAATTGAATATTCATTGTTTACAATTTCCATATTATTCTCTAGAGAAATAATATCTGCATCTTCCAATGGCAGTATATTAGAATTTACTAATTCACCATCAGCTGTAACTGTCAATTGAATTCCTTCCATCTGCTACAGAAGTTGTAACTCGTCATTTTCAACCTTGTCTATGTATAAAATAGTTTCATCAGTACATAATTATATTATCACTACTTATTTATTTCAGACATATTGTAGTTTTCATAATTTTTTTATTTGGTTTTAATGAGTTGGTGTTAATGTTCTCTGGCCACACTTTTTCCATACTGGCTTGAGTTGGTTCATTTTTACTAAATTTGGAATTGGAGCTTGATTGACCAGATTTTGTTGGGATGGTGTTGCTGTTCTTTGGCCACAGTTCTTCCATACTGGCTTGAGTTAGTTCATTTTCACTAACTTTGTCACTAATAAGGTTTGAACACTTCATTAGACTAATATATTTATCATTCTCATGTCTATAACTTGATTTATACTTATTAGCTTGTAGATGTATAACTTATAACATTTTATTTCCTCTTGACATACTGTAAATAAATTCACAAAATATGTTTGTTTTATAAAACTTGATAACAAAAACCTAAATTTAGAGGTTAGGCTTATGTATTTTGATTATTAAAATTCCTCACAAATTAACAAATTTACCAATATTTATCAATTAAAATAATTAAATATTAGTTTTTTTAAGAAATAGTAAGAAAAAAAATTGTTCTTACCTTGGAAAATACTGTGAATCCTTTTTTTTTTAAATGAGAGAGAACCTTGCTTCAGTTGTCTCTTTTTCAGAGACCAACAACAAATCAGTGTTTTACACTGCTAGAAAACAGTAAGTAATCAGATGCTATATGGTTACTGCTTTTTTGTATTTGGCAAAAGAAGTTGCTGCTTTATCCCTCTGTAGAGATCAAATATACTTAAAATCAGTAAGATATTTCGCCTAATTTTTACCACTAAAAGGGTCGTTTACTGCTCTTTAATTTTTGAAATAGATATAGGAATTCAAGATGAATTCATTGATACAAAATATGATATATTAAAAAAAATTTAGTTACTGCCTTCTTTCTAAGCACGGTAGTATAAGTAAACATAAATATTTTTATGTAGTATTTGAAATATTAAATTGATTGTTATGATCTCTAGAGAAGAGATATGTTCTTCTTTTATTAATGTATTTGTAACAGTGTGTATTATTTCACTATAATCTTAAGGTGAAATATTTCAGCAATCATTTTTTGTTCACAAATCTTATGAGTTTTTATTAAATGTTTCCATTATAAGAAAAAAGAAAGAGAAAGTCTCTGAGTTGACCGTACGATTTATTTTTATTAGTTTGTTTATGCAATGTTTAATACATGCTTTAGATTATAATGAGAGGTATAATTAGGGTTAATTAAAGGAAATTCAGACTCATTGACAGGAGGAGAAAAGGAAGGTAAATTAAACTATCTATTATCCAGTGGCGTATTCTGAGAATGTTAATAGGTATGCTGTACTCCAAAAGCTGGAGGGAGGATTCGGGGTCAAAGATTCTTAACCACCGTTGACAAATAAGATAAAGAAATGCTTCACCTGGAAATATTTAAACATGAATAAATCTAGTTTAAGTAAATGCTTCTCAAACATTTGTGATCTTTTCTGATTCTAATACTATTTTGGGAATCTTCTCGCCTCCCAAATCCCCTCGTCAATCTTTTTAAACTTATTTCTTTCTTTGTGTGAATACCCACCTTTAAAACCTACTACATATTCTGACTTCATAAATGTAAACCAAAACTATGCACAAAACACACCAAAACGTGAAACTACCTATGATTATCATCCAATACAATTGTAATGGAATATCAAAAAACAGCACACTGCAGTTCATCGCAATACCTTTGTAATCAGTTATTTAAGTAAAAATATCTGGGCTAAAGGTGAATTCCCACGTATTGAAATTTTAAAGCAGTACAGTAAGTTAGCACCACTTAGTGGTGCAGCTAGCTGTTTACACACTCGTGGCAGTGAAACGTCAAACATAAAAACTAAAATATAACAATCAGTGCAAGTTACTGCATTTAAAATAAAATTAAATGTTTTACTTACTGCTTGGGTTTGATTTTGTCATCGATACAACTCGTGGCTTCCAATAAATAGTCGTTTTTCATCATCAGTTTTGAAATACGCTGTTTTAAGAATGCTATCTTTTTATAAATAATGCATGTTTGAATGTTTGCGCATGCGCAAATCGGGTCTTCTGGACCGGGCTTCTGTAGAACCGTTGGAAAGTGAATGTGATTGGATTAGAGCTCTCATGTGCACTGCTCAAGTTTTACAGCGAACGTGTTAATCCACAGAAAGAGGGCTATAAGCATACTCCTGACTGAATATGAGTGACATATCCTATAAAATTGGTTGAGTGTAGTTAAATGTACACACAAGTAAAATTTTCATATATTTGAGGTATTATAGGGATTGTGTCAGCACACGACTTATAAACTAACTTAAATCTCGAAGAGACACAGCACCTAGCCCCTCGGCCGTTGATTCATCATTGTTAGAAGGGAAATCCAAATTTTACCAATTATGTTTTTTTTCGGCAATGCTGTAAATCAAACCTTGAACCATTAGTTCAGAGGGCAGTAAAACTACCGACAAAGCTAAGGTGTCGGACTGAAAGGTGGCAATACGAAAAGTAAAAAAAAAATTAAAGTGAAATACTACATGGATCAAGCCTTCATCAAAACTTGGTGGGATAAATAAGTTAGATTGTCCAACTCACGTTGCAATAATATAGCCCAAGTATGAGCCTTAAACAATTTATTAATTCCTAATTATGCTCCAGAAGCTATTTAGATCCGTAAATTTTGATAACAGTAACAAAGAGATCTTTTCATACTAAGCCTATTACTCTATTGATACTTTTTTGGTTTAGTGCTAAGACATTTACGTCTGAAAATAAATTTAATTCTACATTATCCAGATGAATCATTTTGGAATTGTGAAACAACACTCCTAACTTTTGTAATTCTTTGATGTATAATTACATAAAATCACAATGACTAATAATTAGATAATATATGCTGCAAAAATTTATAAATTTATAAGCAACAACTAAAAGAACAAAACGTCATACTAAACACAAAACACTGTCTAGCTACTACAGTTAAATTAGCTCCTCATTACCCCCTCCCTTACTTCACCTGTGTTTACTCTAAAATGGTGGTAAATATGCTTGCCAAATACATGATGATACATGTGTCTAGGATGCATAAATATAATAAAAAATATTTAATTAGTACGTTATTTAAAGCGTGTTGTTTATACGATTATTTTACAAATATTTTTTGCATTAATTTTATTTATTTGAGTAATACTAGCTTAGTAAATAAAACCATTGTGATATTGATTCTTGAATATTTGTTCAATAGTTGGAACACTCTTTTACTTGCGATAAATATTCAGTAGGTCCTGGGATGTGAAACCTCTAAATCATTGGCCAATGTTTGTAGGCGAGGGGAAAGATGAAGTGTTGCAAACCCATAGACATTGATCAAGGTCATTAGAATTTCTCTAGCTTTACCTACTGTTTTCAAGCAGCAGGTCCTGAGCTTCATAAGCTGGGTAGGTAGACCCTTTTGGAGGAATAATGACTAAAACAAGATATTCTTGGAATATGAACCAATATTGGTTTAAATTTAATAATATATAGATAGATACATTATACATGTATATTAATTCACAATCTAAACTTTACTATTTACACAGTTTGCACAGACAGCATAGAATAAAGAAACTAATCCATATAATTATGGGTAACTGGCGCAGATCTAGCATACCCAGAGAATACGCCACTGCTACTATGACATGTCGAGAACCACTTCCAGTGCACCCAGCTAGAATTCCAACCTTAACACCCCCGCCAATTCAACAATAAACCAATCAATTGCATGGCAGACATCTAAGACTATTTGTTTGGGTTATATATAATTTTGAATAATAGGTATAAATTGTACTAATATTAAAATGTACTAGTATATATTAGGTTTACAGGCTGGGGAAAAGGGGTGTCGAAAGAAAA
Organism: Timema genevievae; assembly: GCA_902155825.1. Classification (NCBI taxonomy): domain Eukaryota; kingdom Metazoa; phylum Arthropoda; class Insecta; order Phasmatodea; family Timematidae; genus Timema; species Timema genevievae. The sequence continues at coordinate 9,135 of CABFWO010006518.1, read as the reverse complement.
TGGAGAACGTAAATGATTATCTTTTTTGAAACAATAAGCGTTCGTTTGACTTTACCTAAAATGTTGGTAACTAGTGATAATTACGACCTTATCTTACCAGAGTCAACAACAAAGCAACAAATGTACACATAAACAGTTTTTTTATTAATGTTATGGTTAACAATTAAATCACATATTTATTGTGTTCAAATACTAAACAAATACTGAAAAATATTTGAGTAAAATTTAAAATAAATTTTGTTACACACCTTTATTATCGTTTAGCTAGTTAAGTAATGATTAAATGTTTAATAGAAAAACACTACTTGGTATAAATATAATAGAATTTTTTCATATTTGAGAAAATTTTTACCTACAATGTTAGGTACTTAAATTAGGTAGCTAATTTTTCTTTGTGTAGATAGGACCATTTGAAAGGTCTTAAATAAAGCTAAGCAGTATTGTATAGTTAATATTTTATGCACTAACACTATTGTTAGATAATTTTGTGATAAAATTATTTGTCCACTTGAGATATTGTGTTGTTTTTAATGTATTTTAAGATATCACTTGTATAATTAAGATAATAAAATATATCTTCAACATTACCCACCCCAAAAATATGTATCTTGTACATCTTCTGACTTGAAGTTTATAATGTAGTAGTTTATATTACTGAAGTTTAATTTTTTACTAATTTTTCTTCTTAGAACCTGAAAAAATAGTGTTTGTATATGATAAAAAGCAAAGATATTTTCTACAAGTATAAATAAATTTAAAAAAGCTCCATGGTGTGAGCCCGCAAGAGGGCTCTACCAACTGAGTGGCTTCCACAGTTTGCGATAATAGTGTCAATATTTGTGGATATAGGGCATGTTGTCAGAATAACAAGCCCTCCGGCCGTTAATCTAAATTTTTTAAACGTAGTAAAAATAAACACTTGTGCAAAACTTAATAATTCAAGCACTATTAGGAGTACATATTATTTTTACTTCGTTTTATTGATTTGTAAATATAATTAGGCCTAAAATAATACATGTCCACAAATTGTATATATTAAAACGTATTTAACTAATTCTGGATATATATATATACGTTAATAGCTTACTTTAAATGATGATTACTAAATAATTTAAGTGAGTATGTTCGTATGGATTCTGCAAATATACTACTAAACCAGTATAGGATAATTTAAAAATCTATAAAAATATTCTTTATTAAATTAACCAAAAATAATTTATTTGTATGGTATTTAATAAAACGGTATAGTTAACCTGAAATGTCTTGTAGGTGCTTATTAATTAAATTGTTAAATTAAACTATCTTTTAGGGGCTTATTAATTATATTGTCACAATATGAACAATACTATGGTCTTAGCTAGGACACGAACCTACATATTTATCGGTTATATTTTTGCCTCTATTCTTCAAATAATTATTTTCAGATTCTGGTTCTGGTTTCAGTTTAAAAAAAAAAGATCCTGTTCTTTTCGGTTCTTAGTTTGGTTCCTCTTCTGTTTCCAGTTACTTTATTTTTTATTTAATAGCTATTACACGATTATAAAATAGTAGCTAGGAACATTTAATAGAAAATTTACAACAAAATAAAAGCAACTTAAATAAAAATATAGAAAATTCCTTGACAAAAATCATGAGAAAAGGGAAAATAAAGTATTTCAAAATAAAATTAATTTAAAGAAAGAAGGGAATAAAATGCAACTATCGAAAATAATTATATCAATCTAAAACACATAATACCTGCTAATTACTTTTATGGACCTATGACTTTCGATTTCAATTACTGTTCTGGTTCTTAAACAATTTCATTTTTGTTTCCTATTCCGGTCTTGGTTCCTTAAAATTAATTGTTTATTTGGGTCGTAAGTTCTGGTTTCAGTATGACACACTGGACTTAAGTTTTTACCCAAATCATGAATGTCAAAAAGCTTTAATATAAATTATAATAGACATCCTGATTTTATAAATTCATAAGAACTTAATCCAATTTAAATCTAAGTCGAATTCAAACTTATTTTAGATATTTAAAACGCTTGCTTTTAGTGATAGCTCGAATGTAATATGTAGAGTATAAGTATTATTTTAGAAGAAAAATATCTTTAAACAATTATCTGGAGTTTTTTTTAATGTAGTTAAATCCATCCAATAAAGTTTAAACACATTCCAAAATTAGAGTTAAATCCACTAACTACATTAATAAACTTTAATTTATTCTTTGTCATGATTTAGGGACATTAAAGAAAATTTAAATTATGTTATTTGGATGAATTATAATCTTATAAATATTTCTAAAAAAGTTTCAAACATAAAGGTTGCACTTACTAGTATCCATTATAATGTTTTTGACTTCTTGCATAGGTAAATCAAAAAGTAGTGTCATAATTGTTGAGACCAGTAGAACGAGGATAAACTCAAACAAGCTTACCTTGAAAAAAAAAGTGAAAGAAAATATTAACATTAGAATTTATAAGATTTTAATTTCAACATTATTATTGAAGGAACGGTGAAAACAATAAATTCAGGATAGTCTTTCTGCCTCCTCCTTGCCTCTATAGTGTGAATGTGTTAACATCCCGAGCGGGTACTAAGACTCGGAGAATAGTAATTATCTCGTAGCACTTATTTGGAGTATAAACATTCATCGAGGACTTAACAAAGCTCCTCTTAAATAACTCAGCTAAGTATAACTGTAGTAAAAACTGTCAGCTTAAATTGAGATGGTTTAATTTAAAAAACAAAAAGTATTCACCTCTATATAAGTTTATCTACTACACCCAATGAGGTAAAAGAAATCTTACAACGCACCCAGATAGGGTAGTCAAAGTATCGCACGTCATATCTACTCATTCTACTGACCACCTAACACTTTTATTAACGTCTTACATAGATGGTGGAGGCGTTGAGCTCTTGCGATGTCTTGGTGGTTCCCACGTTGTAAAAGAAGACCAAAAACTGGCTGAGGTACACGCTGTAAGAGATCTTGCTGAAAATAGTTAGCCCACGCCAGCACAGAGCAGAGTTGAGCCATCCTGCAGAAACACAAGCAACCGTATTCGGTCAATTGCTTTCAACTAGTAGAGTACGTTAAGAGTGACCAAACACTAAAATATTTTACCACACAAGAATTCAGAATTCTTGCATTATATAAATAGGAATTTGTTAATTCTTACTTAGTTTGTATTAAAATAAAGTTATTATATAAATAGTGTTTTATAGTATAACCAACATTACATTTTTGATTGGATACATTAAATTATGTCCAAATCACATGATTTGTATTTAATCCAAAATACATTTCAGACTTTCTATAGTTTTTTGTGAAAATATACAGATCATCACTGTTTTAGAGGTCTTAGATACTTTGTTTGTATTACATCAAGAGACCTAATTAAAGGGAATCCATAAAATATCTGATTAATGCACATTATCTCATTTTTGTGAGTAAGATTATTGGTATTTGAAATGAGATAAAGTTTCTTAAGTAAATTAGAATCTCTACAGAAATATCCATGATATTTGAAGATTACTTTTGTGGTATTGATGTATCAGTGAAGCCATTACCGGAATAAATAGAGTTGTATGAGGCTTTCTTATTTCAGAAAGGAGAGTTTAAATTAAATTATACACATGATTTGAATAGATCAGGATTATTTTTGGGGTGGTTTGGATGAAATTCAATCATATTTTCTAGGATTGAGCAAGAGAAAATCACACTGAATAATCACACGGAGAAAATATTTTCATGTAAATTCTCAACCTTCACGTTATTAGTAATCCACTCTGGTGTGAACCTGAATTCTTATACTATATTATAGACCACTAATACGGGGATAATTATTGATTACACATTAATAGGATATATAGAGTCTACGAATGATTACAATCATCATGGAATTTGACAAAACTCCAGAATCACTTAGCAAAAAACCTTAGCGTTAGACTTTGCACAATCTGAAACGAATAATAATAGTATATTTATTTATGTGACCAATCTCTTCCTACTCTTTCTTCCATAAAAATTTCAACGGATATCAGATCAACCTAACTTATGTCTAGGAAAATTAAAAATTAAAAATCAAGATAAACCAAAAGTATTAACTAAATCTCCCAGCCGAAGAAAAGCTAAGATATTGGATAGAACTTAACAAATTGAAAATCAATCTGTTGATTTTTTGGGACATTTTGTAATGAACAGACTCACCTCCATGCCCGGTAGCGCAAGCAAGGATGGCCCAACAGAGCGCTAACGACAAGGCAATCGGGGACAGCGCATAGTAGAGAGACATCTTAACTGCGTCATATTGGTATTCGGGGGAAACTACCTCAGACATCGAGAAGAAAGAAAGGTAGATCAGGTAGGCGGCGGACAGCCAACCTCCGTAAACTAGATTCTAGAAATGAAAAGAAGTTTTGGTTTTGACGCAAACTATTCAACTAGAATATTTTATGAACATATAGTTAAGTTAATCCATTAACTTAACATACCTATGATAGATAAATGGTGGGAGGAAAGACCAACTCATAAACTCAATCTGATTTAACAATGACATGGAGGTTGGAGCTCAAAGTCTGTAGGGTATAGTTAGCGTTGGTTTCTTAAAATGGTTTCTGACTCACTTTTCTAGTAAATGAAGGTATCTTTACCCTTGAACTTTACGTTAATTAGTCATTACAACGAATATGTGACTAATCCTGATGGTTGGTAAGAAACCTTGTATGGTTGAACATAATAACTCTAGGACAGCTACAAATATTTTTAAGACCTCCAACTTGGCCTCAATAAAATGTATAATGGAGATAATAAAATGACCACAAACACAAATGTTATTATTTTTTACTGCAAACAGGATTCAACCAGATCCCACTATACTTTTAATATATCTCCAAACTCATCCGTGTGTATAAGATTGATCACGTGGGATCAGATTAGATATAATCATGTATTGAATTCACTAGGGAAATATATTTATTCATATTTCTGTTATTATATTTGATTGTATATTGTTCTTACATTATTTTATGTTTCATCTCTTTTAATATCTATTTGGCCTGTACGAATTTTAACCATGATAATAAAATAGGGGATATAGAAGGACTATTTAGAGAAAATAATCTCGCATTTGCTTATAAGCAGCTAAGTAAGTAATTAATCAAATAAATCCTTCTTTAACTCCAATCAGAAGTTTGAACATAAGCCACCACATTTTAATAAACAAATATACTGTAATCCTATAGAATTACGCCGTGTTACAACAAGTGAAATCTCTTTGGAACTTAATAAACTTCAAACATAAAAAAGTGAACTCATTAAAAAATAATATTACCTACCTTAGGAATGTGTATCTTATTATTATTTTTATGCAACAAATAGCCAAGCCCGATTCCAAACATGTAAGGTGTTGCTTGGTGACTTGGTAAAATGTAGGTCATATTGGCAGTAAGATATGATTGATTCAATCTGTAAAGTAAGTATTTATAGATGAAAATCTTTCATTTAAAGTCAAACATATTATAAATATATATATATATACAAATTATAATATAAAATAAAAAATAAAATTAGATCGCATTAAAAACATCCTTATCTGAGAGTTAAATAAGATAAAGTCACTGATTGACGGCCCAATGATATGATGATTGATCCCAATTAAATTAATATTTTATATGATAACTAAGGTTGGTACTATTTAAGTAATGTATGAGGATATTTTTTCATGTGTATACTTTCAATTTTAATTTATGCCTGCTGAAAGGCCAGTTTACACATCTATTTTTGAATTTAAGACGTAGGAGATTTAGAAAATAACTTGTAAAACAATTACTGTCGTTTATGATCTTAGAAAACATGTATTATGCTATATGAATAATAATAATAATAATAATAATATATTTTATACGCGCATAAGATCTATAAAACTAGTCATATTATGGAAAAAGTATAAAAATATGTAATTAAAATTTGTAATAAAAATTAGAATTTTTAAAAAGCTCAATCGGTAGCGTGTCTATCTACTGAGCTAGGAGTCTCAAGTTTGATTTTTAGCAAGGCTGAAAAATGTATCATAGATTAAATGTTGTTTTCTCTCCTAAAGTGATAAATTAACGGCTGGGGGCAGGATATGTTCTAGATATAAGTTAGTTTGTAAGTCGTGAACAGATATAACTAGTCGGTTAAGCAAGTGTACATTAAATACTTCAAATAAATGGAAGAAAAATCTAAATGAAATAATTAAGGCAAACAAATATAATACAAACGTTAGAATTTACTGTACATAAATTACCTTTCAAAAAAAAGTTTGTGAAGACATGTGCTAATATTAACAGTAGTGAAATGAAAAGTTATTTTAGGTAAATGTATGTGAAAAAAAAAGGGAGGAGAGAAATATAAGTTAGTGAAGTTTGTATATCTTTTAGACACTGGTTCAAACAGGTCATTCAATAGATGGAGAAATGGATAGGATAAATAAAGAAGTAAAGTATTTTTTTAAATATCTACCTCCTTAAATACTTTATGTTCCTTACCTGACATTATTTAGAATATTTCTTATCATTTTATATTGTGAACACCCGTTTTTAATTTTAACCCTGCTATTTTATTTTAAAAAATTCCGAAATGAATGATGTATTAAACAATAATGGTGGCTGTAGTGTCTTTAGAAAGGTGTAAAGCTCTTTATGGACTGGGTTGTTGGTGACATATAAATTGAGGCAAGAAACTATCCCTGTTTAATGAGGGTAGTTTTATAAATGTTATTTATCATTGAGTTTTTCTCATCACATTTATTTTGTAATGTGGGAGCACTTATTCTAAACTATCTAATTCATAGCCCATTGACTTAACAGCTACTATGGATGGATATAACTGCTCAGCTGGAGTGGATAAAATCATTTAGTATGAACCAATCTTCAACTTTAATGTAGACAGTGAAGCACTTAAAAAAATATAAATTTTTCAACACCTTGTCTTACAACGCTTTCAGGATTTACGCATATTTGTAATAATTAAGCAAATGTTTTAGATATATATAAGTTTAAGCTTAAATTTAGTTGGAGTGTACACACTCTTGTGTACTTGCACACCATCCTCAGTACGCCTGATCAGGATTCAAACCTGGCTCTCCCCAACATCGAAATGCTAGAATATTTTAAAAGTGATGCCTTAGGCTTAGGCTGTGGAGCTTTCTTACTAATCAACACAAGGGGCGAATTTGTCGTAAAAGTGTGGTGAATTTAAATTTACCAGCTCGCATGGTAGGATAAACTTTTTACTAACGGCGTATGGCTTTTGTAACTTAATATTAACATATCATTGAAAGCATTCCACTTTTTAAATGAGTCACAGAAACAAAACTGCCCTCAAATAATCCCCTCTATTTCCCAAAACTTGGTTTTATATCTGCCATCAGTCAAACCGATTGTCAACTTTTGCATTAAATTGTACTACTTTACAAATTAACCAGTTATAAGGTACATCTGAAGGAGCTGTAATTGATTAGTCAATGAGTATATGACTTGATTTTATTTGCTCAAACAGAGTGTGTAGGATTATTTTATCAACCTAATTTCTCAATTCTTACATGGTATGGTGAATTCTATCACATACTCTCCACACCTGTGGCAACACTTATACATTTTGCCAACCTCTACCTTAGTCCATGTGGTCACTGAAGCAGGGTCAAGTTTCATGATTTGAAAATTAATTTATAATAATAGTGATATTCTACCCACCTCATTCCATTGTAGATGAGCAAAGATAAGTTGTTTTTGATGTTGACATTGTAGCGTAGAGCAATGGGGATCACTTGAAGCGTCACCAACAGTAAGGTACCCCAGCCCTGGCTGACGAACAGAAGGTATACCAGAAGAGGTGCTACCAGCGACAATTGCATGTCCACGGCCAGCTGATGTGTGTGAGTGGCACACTACAAGAAGAAATATACACAGAGAGAAACTGCCTATTTATAATGAAGAATAACACCACCTATAAGGGAATAGAACACGATAGCTTTAACTAGGTGCTCAGACGGATACATAAATCAGGTATTCTGGTTGGTACTCACGCCTTGCTATTGTGTTTAATTGTTTCCAGGCATGACTAATTGGTTTTAAGCTTCAATATATTTCATTAAAATAACCTATTTACTGTAACTCCAGGCGTGTATTAGACCAGAATATTGAATACTCATCTTTCTTTTCCTGTAGCCAAAGTAAGTTCTAAGTGGTTGTTTGTCAAATCTCGGATTGCAATAAAATAACCATTATTTAAAAAATTTGTAATATCAAACCCATACCAGTGTGCATGAATTTAAAGGAATCAGCTATGTCTTGTCTGGATTGTGTAAGGAGGTCTAGGTTATGATTCCCACCAGGTACTTTGATATGTTTTTTTCTCAGAATGGTTTATCACTCTAGCCTCCATTCAAATCATGGAATATTTACTTGAAAAATTACAAAATATATATATTAATTAATAATAATAATAATAATAATAATAATAATAATAATAATAATAATAATAATAATAATAATAATAATAATAATAATAATATGTCGCCGTTGGGCCACGTCATTTGTAGTCTAGCAGGGGAAAGATTAGTCAATACTTTTGTACGTTGTCCATAGAACGCGCGGATATACCAATCGTATGTCCTTTCCTTGAAGGCTCTTTCAATTTCTTGATTAAATGAGGTGGCGGTAATATACCATATGAAGGTGTGGAACTAGTGGAAACACTCAGACCTAACTTAAGCCTAACTAGCCATACCCTGGTGATCGTTGAGGTAGCTTTCATTTCAGGAAAAATGCCCCAGGTACCAGTTGGGAATGAAACCTGGGACCCTTAGGTTCTAGCTAGGTGCACTGACCACTAAACATCGGGGTTGGCTATTATTGTTTTTAATTTGAGGATATTTTACTTAGTGTAAATATGCTATAGTGGATATGGAAATATGCCTATGATTATTTAGTTTTTAATAAAATTATATAGGTTATTTACCATCTCTTCGAAGGAGTAGAAGTTTTGAACGTATAGCATATTCTTCCACATGGACATCTTGCAGAGATCTGCATTCCTCTTCACCACCTTATTCCACATTGGCCCATTTCCTAGGTGTTCCCAGATATAGGCGTAAAATACCA
>CABFWO010006517.1:0-34189 GCA_902155825.1 Timema genevievae | reverse complement strand
TAACTGTTCTAGCTGTCAGATAAGGTTCTTCCTATGAAAGTAGATCTAGTAACTGTTCTAGCTGTCAGATAAGGTTCTTCCTTTGAAAATGGGACTGTACCTACATTAGTTCATTGGTTATAAATTTTAAAGATGAATGCGAACAAATGCACGGATATAATAAATGTTAAAGTTGGTTTCTCAACAAAATTAAAATCTAGTCCCTATCAAACCATCAAAAATAATTAGTTAATTTAATATGATAAATGTATTCATTATAATAATACTTATGGTTTGTGTTTATTATTATTATTATTATATTGGATTAAGTCACCATCTTGAATAATTTATTCATCATTGACTGCTTGGTGTGCATAATATTTATATTTTGAGAAGCAATACTCTTAATTTTAAACAAAATATTTTAATTATTACTATCTCCCGACTCCTTGGAGAGTGAAGTATTGCAATCGTAAAAAAAAAAAAAATTTAACTAGAGATTTTGACAAATGTCGAAGTTTCATGACCCCTGAAACTGAAACTGCTTTCACCATGCTTTCAGTCTGTATCTTGGCCTAGATCCTAAGGGATATTAGCGATCGAACTGAAACTTGGTATCTAGGGTTTGCATGGATTTCCCCCAAGAGTTTTCTTGGAATTAGATATTCAACCCTAAAATTAAGGGTAGTTTACTTAAAGGTAAAAAAAGAAACAAAATCATTATTCTCTAAATTTGCTCTAGTGATTTTTTATTAAATCTTGTATCTAGATATTGTTTAACCATTACAAATAAAAGGGTTATTTTCATTTTCCCTTGTAAATCACTTTGAGGCTAGTTAAGATTAAGATAAATTTCCAATTCAGATAATTTCTTTGTAAATATTTTAAATACAAAATATCTTAAATAAATTAAAATATATTCTCCCAAATTACTTAGGTTTTTAACAAATTCAAATCCTAAGTTTTTATATAGCAATTTGATCGAAAACAATGTTAGTATTATTTTGGGATGAGGTATTGGCAATTTATTTATAATCTATACATTTTGTATAAAAGGGAGGTTGATAATTCTTAGTATCAGGTTAATGTTGTTTATGTTCTTCTAGGTTTGCTACCCTTTCGAGATATCCATGAATTTACACAAAGGTATCTGAATTTGCGTAATATCTGAGTAACAGTACTAGCAAATAATTATATGAATATAAAAATTATTTTAGATGGAAACTGGGATAAGCCACACTGGTGAGCACGCAGTCATGGTCGTCAGTATCGTCTAGTATGACTCACCGATGAAAGGGAAGCTGGGTGTATTGAGGTGAATTCTTTCATAAATGACTACTCACTCTCCGTATTTCCAAATGCGGGTACATGTTCTATAAATTCCACCTTCCTCAATAGTTTAGGTATGAAGATTGTCTAGATGGGTAGTAGGATTTGGATCACTAAACAATCACTCACGTGAACCACTAAATTCTATAAATACAATTATTATAAATTTATTTCAGGGTTCCAGTCTTATAAAAAACCTTATAGTTTTTAATTGTTCCTTATTCGTACTAATCACGTTTTATTCCCTCTTCCACCCGTTCTCCTCTCTCCTATCATTATTAGGTAAAGGCCCAATACTGCTCCTCCACGCACGTCTGCTTTCCTTTGTTTCTTAACGCGCGGCTGGAAGCGAGCAAGTAAAAAAAAAATCTTTTTCCTCCAAAAAAACCCCAAGGGTCCTTACCCGCCCTCACTCCCCCCTTCTCTCAAACATAGCTTAGCCTCTCCTTCGGTTCACAAATGAAATGACTCCATCCAACCCTCGACGAAAACTCGTCGACGACAGCGATCAATTGTCTGTAAGAGCGAGTATTGTTATATAGAACCCTATAGATGTGGACCTTATTGTACCTTGCTTTAAACGTGTCTGTGACAGGAGAATAGGAACTGTCGCGAGATCTCGTTTCTATTAATCAGCCTGAGGAGTATCTGGGTGGAGGAGGAGGAAGGGTCCGCACAACTATGGGCGGTCTCTGTTGTAGCGCGGGGAAGTCTATGCTACTAGGATTAGCTTGCAGTCACGCGCGTTCAAGACACATACATACTTTGGCCATATCTTCCGCGTTTGTAGAATTTATTTCCGGTGGACCAAACGTCAATATAATTAGAATAAGTTTTTCCTGTAACAGTGAGGTCAGGGTTAGAATCCTGGATGGGTTTACTCAGGGTAGTTTATTGTTATACATACATACATACATACATACATACATACATACATACATACATACATACATACATACATACACACACACACACACATACATACCATTCTCTTACGCGGTGTGCAAGAGATCATACGTGTAGCTAAAAAAAACCTCCGTACTTAATCCATCTTCAATAACTTTTTCCACACTTCCTTATCCTTACATACTCCCTTCGCTTCAACAACATCCATACACCGAGTCATACCTGCTCCTTTATTCTTAAAACTCTTCATGTTGATATTTTTCCCACACTCGGCTACACCATTTAGCCACGCCTTACATGTTCTAAATTGTTTTCTTATATTATTTCCAGCTTAATTGCGGGTACAGTTCCACTAAATTATATCAACTTCTCTCCCACCCTATTAGAATATTTAAAGTGAGTGTAGTTTGGACAGGTAGCAGACCATGGTGAGGGAGGGGGAAGGCTTTGCTTTTTAATAGGCCTTTCCTAAATAGTTTTCCACTTTCCCTCCATAAAAATGCCGGTACATCTCCACTAAATTCAATATTCTTCGTCCCTATATCTTTAGCGTATTTATTACATATACTCTATAACCTGAACAAAGATTAAAACGCATAGCTAAANGCTTTGCTTTTTAATAGGCCTTTCCTAAATAGTTTTCCACTTTCCCTCCATAAAAATGCCGGTACATCTCCACTAAATTCAATATTCTTCGTCCCTATATCTTTAGCGTATTTATTACATATACTCTATAACCTGAACAAAGATTAAAACGCATAGCTAAAAAAAAAAAAAGTTACATTTTACATAATATTGGCTCACGATATTGATTTAAATCCAGGCCTATCTATAATTTTAATATAACCATATATAATTCACTATTATTTGAAAGATATATAAAGATAATAATATTCCAAATTTTAAGTTTCAGTAAAAGTAAATATTTTCTTAGGCCAACTTTTAATTGAAAATTTGAAATCTTTACAACACAGACAACTAAGCCTAAGCCTAAGCCTGGAGTGAATTATCATCATCACATTAATAAATTCTAAGCCATTTGATTTAAAACCAATTACTGAGTATCTAGATTGTATAGGCTAGAAATTACAAAATTATGCAAGAAAATATAATTGTAGCCAATTTAAATATGCCATGTATTATTTAAACGCAATCACCAAAATCTTTGAACTCTTAACAAAAAAAAAAAGTTTTTCATTTAACAATAAGAGGTTACAGCTGACCAGTAAGTTGAGTTTTGAACTGAGGAAGAAACTGATGAAATGATACATTTGGAGCGTCGCGCTGTATGGAGTAGAAACTTTGACTCCCAGGAAGATGGGAAAGAAATACTTGAATAGTTTTGAAATGTAGTGTTGGAGAAGAGTTGAGAAGATCAGGTGGACAGACAGGGTGACAAATGAAGTCCTAACAAGAATGGGTGAGAAGAGAACCATTTTGGATGTGATTCTTCGGTACAAAGCAAACTGGATCAGACACATCCTTAGGAGGAACTGTCTTCTGTACTACGTCATAGAGGGAAAGGTTGAGGGAAAGAGGAGCTTAGGAAGGAGGAGGATTCTAATATTGGATGACTTTAAGGAAAGAAGATGATTCTGGGAGCTGAAGGAGGAGGCAGAGGACAGGGCGTATTGGTGATCTAAGTTAACTGACAAAATGAATAGACCTGTCATGAGACAGAACACCTGATAGTGATAATAATAATAATAATAATACTCGTGGGACTTTATATTATATTTAATAAACTTTCAGCACAGCATTTTATACTATATTTTGAAATTCGATAAAGTATATAATTATATTTTGAGTTTATTGGCATGAACATTCTATATAAAGTGATGAACAACAGACACATTTTACATATTATATATATACTAACTAACTACATTAGTATTTTATTCAATTGACAAGGAAAGAGGGTAGAAATGTATTTTATCGACAACCATTACATTTTATTGTATTTCACTGCAACATAATAAAGCGAGATATATATTATAGAATATAATAGAGATAGAGGTTGAAAATATGTGAACAGGATACGAAGCACGATAACTAAAGGAGAAGAACTCTCTTTGAAATAATTTAGTTTCATAGCTTTTACAACCCCTACGAGTTTTGCTCCTAAAACAAGCTTTGCTAGTAGAAGAATTTGCGCGATTAACGTAAAAAGGGATGCAGGAGTGATCGCTACAAAAATTGAGAGTCGGCCATATTGTTCGCTGGCTTTGGGCAGAATCTCAGAATAAGAGGCTTATCTGACAGCTATAAAAGTTACTAGATTTACTTTCATGTATTCATACGTCAATCCATATGATCTGTATCTTCTAATTTTGATAGTTATTATCACTACCTAGAAAATAACAATACAAATATAGTAAGATGTTATCAAGGTTGACTGTAAAAAAAAGTTTGAATTTTTAATGCCTTTTCTTGGACTGTAGTTGTAAATTTGAATGTAATATCAAACATACACTTTGAAAATAATTACTCATACGCCAGGAATAGGATGAGTTCGCAAAAAGAGACTACAAGAAATGGTGCTCAGAGTGTCTTAGGCAACTTCACATAACATTTGTGTTGTGTGGGGAAGACTAAGAGCACAGGGGCTAGTATCAAGCGATTTTATTATTTTATTTATACTAAATATGTTCAAAACAAGAGGTATTAACATTTTGAGCTTAGGGTTATGGAGAGGGAGGCTATTAACGGAAATTAATCCGCATCAGCTTGGAGAGAGGATAGGGAAATCCACAATAAATAACATTTACACAGAAGACTCAGCTACACAGAAAAGACCATAACCCACAACCTTCAGTCAGAGTTAGTGTAGACTGTGTTAAGTTGAAATTGTTATTATCGTGTGAATCTTACAGTAGGTTTCTGAAGACACGACTTACGGACTGGATTAATTTAATATCCAAATAAAATATAAGATAATCTTAAACTTCAGAAGTTTTAATTTCCTATTAATAAAGCTAGCTCGTGCAAGAATATTAAATTAATATGGACATGCATATGGAATCGAACTCAGCTATACTAGACCTATGGCCCCTCTTTTCTTCTCACTCATCTGACTCACATAGTTTAATTTTAATTTTTATCAACTAGTCTTACCATCCGTTAGAGTTAAACGCATTTGTATTAATTACTTTAGTGTGTAAGGGATGAGGATGGTTGGTTTTACAGAAAATGTACCCACATTTTCGTGAAGAAAGAGAAAATGTAGAGCACCAATTTGGTATTAAACACCCTCAGTACACCCCACCGGGATTCCAGCCCCGATATCTCCTCGTCATTGGTAGACTAGTCTAGTGCAAAAGTTTACACCTTAGAACAGGGGTCTTACACCCGCGGCCCGCTGTAACATTTCTAGCGGCCCACTGGCTCATGAAATATATAAACTTATCTGAAGAGAAAAAATTGTCAAATACAGATTTATATTTTATACATTCTAATAATAAAATAAATACTTTTTTAAGTTATTTTATAAACTATTTTTGCTTCATGCTAGAAGAAAAATATTACGTTTCTATACAAATGTACCTTGAGACCGCGAATGAAAACTCTATTAGACAAGGGAGAGAGTAGTATTTTGGGAGTGCTCGGACATAGTCGGGAGTGTTCGGACATAATCGGGAGTGTTCGGACATAGTCGGGAGTGTTCGGACATAATCGGGAGTGTTCGGACATAGTCGGGAGTGTTCGGACATAGTTGGGAGTGTTCGAACATAGTCGGGAATGTTCGGGCATAGTCGGAAGTGTTCAAGCATAGTCGGGAGTGTTCGTACATAGTCGGGAGTATTCGTACTCTCCCATCAAAACTGAGATACTCGGGACAGCAGAATAAAAGTAATATATTAAGTGTTCACTCCTAATACTGTCGGTACACTATTGCGAGCCAACAAGAGACCGGAACTTTGCTCCTTGGACCTTAAAAATGTTGAAGACCCCTGCCTTAGACCTTTCGGACACTGACGCGGGGTTTATAAGTATTGAGTGTACGTGTATTATTGTGTGTGTGAGTGTGTGTAAGGCCATCAAGTGCAGACACTTAGACCCCCACATCTCCCTCCCCCCTTACGCTCTCTCACACAATTCGTTGGGCGGGTGTGCGGGCCAACTTATGATCTATGACCCGACACTTGTATTGCCCTGCGCTCGGAAACGCACACACATGCCCCATGTATGTGGGGGGAGGGGGAAATGGGGGGAAACACATGCCAAACAACGGGTGCTCCATAAACCACTACACTGTTGAAATACGAGAGAAACATGTTGAGGAAGTTAAATACATGTCTGAAACGGCGAGTAGAAACGATTTATGCCCGATTTTATCCTTCTATCAGATTTAATAGTTGAATAAACATGCGTTTAGTAGAAAGGGCCTTTTAGAAAATACCAACCCCTCTTTTTATCGGACAAAATTAAAAACTTTTTACTGTTATTTTAGTGGTATTTTATAGTTTATAAAATTTACCAAAAATAACAGCTCAGTTCCACTTGAATTGACGTATGAATACAGGAAAATAAGCTGTTCCACTCCTGAATTGCAGTACAGGTAATATGGAACACGTAGCTGCCAGATATTACCCAATTGAGATGGATTGACAATTTTTATATAAGAAACTGATCATATTATACAAAGTTTATACAATTTATGGCCATACATTTGAAGTTTGGTTTATGTCAATGATAATGGATTACTGTGTTATTTATTATTATCATTATTAAATTCGATTCAATTATACATTGCCAAAAAATCAGCTGCGATGAGTAGGTGCGTGCGAACGTGTGTACACTTTATTAAACGATTAACTAACTCACTGATACATTATTATATTGATTGTAATAAAATAAATAGTTTATAACCTTAGTTTTACGTTCTCGATAACAAATTACGATTAAATCTCATAACAACATGTAGGTCTGCACCAAAATAATGAGGAAACACAAGACTAATATTTCACAACTGGTAGTCAGTCTTCTTAAAGTAGCCCCATGACTTCTTTGGTGCTGACTGAAAGCTCACAGCTGACGGCTTTGAAAAGCTACCAGACCAAATTAAGTATCCCTACGGCCGAACCATATGATCTGCATAAACATGTGTTTAGCAGCTGTCACTTCTGACAGTCAAAATTTAGGTATATACCTAAATGTTGACTTCGCACACACATGCCCCATGTATGTGGGGGGAGGGGGAAATGGGGGGAAACACATGCCAAACAACGGGTGCTCCATAAACCACTACACTGTTGAAATACGAGAGAAACATGTTGAGGAAGTTAAATACATGTCTGAAACGGCGAGTAGAAACGATTTATGCCCGATTTTATCCTTCTATCAGATTTAATAGTTGAATAAACATGCGTTTAGTAGAAAGGGCCTTTTAGAAAATACCAACCCCTCTTTTTATCGGACAAAATTAAAAACTTTTTACTGTTATTTTAGTGGTATTTTATAGTTTATAAAATTTACCAAAAATAACAGCTCAGTTCCACTTGAATTGACGTATGAATACAGGAAAATAAGCTGTTCCACTCCTGAATTGCAGTACAGGTAATATGGAACACGTAGCTGCCAGATATTACCCAATTGAGATGGATTGACAATTTTTATATAAGAAACTGATCATATTATACAAAGTTTATACAATTTATGGCCATACATTTGAAGTTTGGTTTATGTCAATGATAATGGATTACTGTGTTATTTATTATTATCATTATTAAATTCGATTCAATTATACATTGCCAAAAAATCAGCTGCGATGAGTAGGTGCGTGCGAACGTGTGTACACTTTATTAAACGATTAACTAACTCACTGATACATTATTATATTGATTGTAATAAAATAAATAGTTTATAACCTTAGTTTTACGTTCTCGATAACAAATTACGATTAAATCTCATAACAACATGTAGGTCTGCACCAAAATAATGAGGAAACACAAGACTAATATTTCACAACTGGTAGTCAGTCTTCTTAAAGTAGCCCCATGACTTCTTTGGTGCTGACTGAAAGCTCACAGCTGACGGCTTTGAAAAGCTACCAGACCAAATTAAGTATCCCTACGGCCGAACCATATGATCTGCATAAACATGTGTTTAGCAGCTGTCACTTCTGACAGTCAAAATTTAGGTATATACCTAAATGTTGACTGTCAGAAGTCAGCTGTGAGCTGTCAGTCAGCACCAAAGAAGTAATGGGGCTACTGTAAGTACGTTTTAATCAGCTGTGGTTTGACTTTCCAAGAATACATTAGTTCACATTCCAGACTGTACTCAGTGATGGAATACATGGGTGCTAAGCTAGGCAAGGCTATATTTATACCTACACGTAGTGTTGTTTAGGATATCAGCAACTTACACTAATTTAAATATAAAATATAATGTCTTAAAAATCAGGAAAGTTGCTAAAAGTAAGCGCACCGGTATTTGCCTGGATCTATGAAAACAAATGATTAAACCCACTACAGAGATTCGTTTATATTGGTTGTATATTACGTGCACTTTTCGAACACATTAATGGTATTAACATACGACCTACAAACTGGCCTAACACTAACAAAACCCCCGCATTCAATCCCCTATAAGGTAATTTACACGACCATGCCAGGAATGAAACCCCTAGTTCCGTTGGAACTGTGTCGAGGTGTTGGACGTTGGACTCGTGTCAGTTAGTTCTGTCAGGATTTGAGCACCTGGTTACTGGTGGTGATCAAGTTTAGTGGTGGTATAACGCCTTAGACCGATCGACCAGCCTTGTGGGGTAGCTGAGCTCTTTACACGAAATTATTTTGTGATATAGAATATTGTTGCTCCACATAATATATTATTGAATACTTAGTATTGTATCGGATTTTGCAAAATAAATAAATAAAAATCTTATTAAGGGTTAAACTATTCTTATAATTTATTTCACATAATAAGCACATGTATTAATTATTATTTATTTTAGCACAACATCTTAGTTACCGTTCGGGCTGTGCACTAGTTACACTAGTGGTTTTTAGGGATTAGGGAGCTTATATTAATTTTATAGGTGTCCCACATTTGCATGTAGGGAGAGGGGATAACCATTTTGAAAAAAAACTACCCTTAGAACGCGTAGCCAAGATTAGAGCCCTCGATCTCTCCGTCATCAGCGGTCTAGTCTACTGCGAGGGTAGCGCGTTAGACCACGTGGCCAGAGAAGCGGGTTATACCCAGATCAAATCAAAATAAAAAAGTTTCTTAGGAGAAAAATTCTTCATGTTTTACTTTGTGTATTTCAAGAGTTATAATATGTTTTAGTTTTTATCTAAGCCTCGTGTGAAATAAATCCATTCCCGACCTTGCAGGGGTTGTTCATGACTATGACTAAAGCTACTATAAAACTATAGGCTTTCCCAAACAATTGGAACCAGACTTGTGACGGAACGAATAAGGACACTTGTAAAAGCGTAAGAATTGAAATTGTTTCCGAAGACAAAATATTATTTGCATATCAAAGTAAAAGAAAAAAATTGTCTCACTCAAACCAGAAGAAGAATTTCGGACTAATTTCAATCCACAATTTGTGAGCCAAGTAGCACTCTTAATCAATAAACACCTTAGCAACCCGCTTCGGTGGCCGCACGGTCTAAGGTGCTACACTCACAGTAAGCTAGACTACCGATGACGGGGAGATCGAGCCTAGATTCCTTGTCAGGTGTACTGATAATGGTTTCTGACTCTCTCTCCAGGCAAGTGTGGGTACGCTTACTATATATATAAAATTTCTTATCCGTAAAATCTTAAACTTAATTAGTTTATAAGCTGAACGGGTAGTAGGACGTGGTGCTAGAAGAAAACACCTTAGCTCCCATTCCAACAAAAAAAAAAGTAAAGTGATCAGTGACTTACAGTGTGTATTTAAAACTAGTAAAAACAGTGCCAGGTCCAGTTGGCAGAGTTTATTCCTCAGGGACTTAACTACTACAAGCACATGTTACCAAGGTGTATGCAAGAGAGAGAAACAGCCCTCTCCGGCTAATGAGGGGATGCCACCCCCTCACACCTGGAGCCATTAACAGAAATGTGTTTTTCGTTCATCGTTATTTCACTGTCCAAGTTATCCTGTGGTGGAAATCTGGACTAAGGAACCGTGGGTACACCTCGGGCGTATGTGGGGCCTGTGCTGATGTACTGGGTCCTTGTGGTTCTGGTTAGACGGATAGATGTAATAAAATGTTCATAGCAAGAGTCTCACTTGACTCATACAGAAGTTACTAGATCTATTTTCATAGGAAGAACCTTATCAGACAGCTAAAACTGTTACTAGATCTACTTTCATAGAAATAACCTTATCTGACAGAACAGTTACAAGATCTACTTTCATAGGAAGAACCTTATCTGACAGCTAGAAGAGTTACTAGATCTAATTTCATAAGAAGAACCTTATCTGACGGCTAAAACAGTTATTAGATCTACTCTCATAGGAAGAACCTTATCTGACAGCGAGAACAGTTACTAGATCTAATTTCATCCTTTCACTCTTAAATTCATTTGATCTACAGCTTTCAAATTATATATATCTATATATTATCAATGCCTATAAAATAACATTAATAACACGGAAAAATGTTATTAATGTTGACCGTGAAAAGCATTATATTATCTAAAAGGTCGTATAGTATGGCTTATAAGATAGGGCCATAGTGGGATCAGCTAAGGCAAAACTGATTCCTCTTAGGATATAAGGAGTGTACCTTTTTTGCTCGTTACCATGGTAACGAAAGATGCGACATTTACGTCATGACCTCATAGTGCATTCCACTAACTATCGCTTCACTTTTTAAATAGGTGAAAAAAAACCCATAAAAATAGCAATTTTTTTCTCCGGGTCTCGGCAGCGGAACAGGATGGAAGCCTCCCTTCACCCCGCAAACCATCCTTCTTCATCTCAAGGAGCCCGTCCTAATCTCGCCCTATTTGTCAGGTGGCTTCTACCGGGCCACATTCTCGTGTGGATAGTGATCTGCCCTGTCCCTTCCATTGCAAGGCGATACCACCCGCCAGACAAGATTGATATCCTCAGAAGAAGACGTCGTGATGATAGATCACATATATTTGCTACCATTTCATGTTCGTCCCAATTTGTTTGGATTAATATGTGGTTCGAATTATGCATCGTTTCGTAAACATACTTAAACTACGTTAAAGATTGATATCCGGTTCAATGACTGTATGCAGATAAAGCTATTTTCAAAATAAATTTAAATTATTTTATGCTTTCCTGTGTCCTTGTATAAGCCCTTAATTTAAAACATTATAAATATATCAACACATCTCAAGGGTAGAGCATTTTTTAAAAAAAATCTAGGTTCTTAGAACTTAGGACCATATTTTATAAACATAGTTTTAGCTCAAAGTTTGACTTACAGACTAACAGTAACATCTTTGGTGGTAAAATTGTCAAAAGAAAGGGTCACCAACTGTGTACCCGTTGTGCCGTTTTGCCTTTACCCACCAAAATATTAATACTGCAAGAGACGGTTTTTTGATAGAAAATTATATGGTGGACATTTATAAAACTTGTGTGATATATCATCAAAGATTTGTACAGATTCGTGAAGTTGAGATAACTGCAGTATAAAATTATGAAAAGATAATCAATGAACTGCAGTTCCAAACATTACTTTAAAAAACCTAGATTGTCTTTTCTGAATGTTTCATTAAATAATATTATTTTATTAAGACAGCGTGACTTAACATATTTCCCAAATAAATTATTTATATTAACCAAATTATATGTAAAAATAATTTCAGTAATTCAGATGCGCTGCACCGAGTAATGTAAAGGTTTACTAACTTTGGTCTAAAACGTCGCTATTCTAGTAAATTGGACTGCTTATCAGCAAGAGATCGGGGTTGTAATACCGGCAGGGTTTATTTAGGGTGGTTTTCCTAAATATTTTCCCACCCACCTCTCATGTCATTGCCTGCGAAACTTTCTACAAATTGGTAGTGATATCTGATGAAAAAACACACAAATATTTTCTAAAACCAGAGCCTTATAAATTTACTAATACTTTTTTTATTTAATTTTCCTGTTAGGTATATTTTTGAATGCTAAACGTGAGATGTTTAGAATTAACTACCAGTACAGGGAAAAGTTGATATTAAATTTTTTATAATTCACAAATAAAATATACGATTTTATATTTTATGATAAGGGCCTATTTTTTTTAAAGTCTGGTTTTGCATGACAAATTATGAACAGTTTGTGTTGATATATTTGTGATAATTACTCGTATTTTTGAAACTTTCTTTTTCTTTTAACACCATATAAAAGTTTTGTTAAGTTCTTTCTTTCCTGCTCAGTAAAAAATAAAACTCTGTAAAATGGTGTACTCAATTCATAGGAAAAGTTGTGTTGAAAGTTCTATAAATCTCGCTTACCCCACATAATAACTTCTTTCCTTTCGTCGGGAGAAAATTGAGTTATAATCTCTTTTCTTACGGATATCAGCAAAAAATTACTTTTTTTAGGAGAACAGATGAATACATAAATGGTTTCTAAAAAAAATAATTCTTTCATTTTGTTTTAAATAGGGTGTGAAAATAAACAAAGGCTGAAATATAACATGGAGGAGAATCTAAAATGGGTTTTATAACAGTTAGGGAACTCATTTTTAAACGTATTCAAGGACATTAACATTTATTCTTACAATGAGTTAGGACCGTCATACAAATGGTCAAGATCAGTCCCCAAAAAACTAAAAGAGATAAGTCATTAAAATTTAATCTTTGTTAAATTAGTTTGACTAGCTGACTTTTTAAATTAAAATGAAACCCTTTCACATAATATCAGTCCCCCCCAAAAAAAGCTTAAAGAGATAAGCAATTAAAATATAATCTTTGTTATAAGTTTTATTTGCTTACTTTTAAAATTATAACTTAATATTCACTGTAGCCAATGGTTAAAAAGAAACCCTAATAGGTGAACATGCGGACACATCTAATCTTGTTTGTTGAAAACAAGGAGATTTATGTTTGAATTTTATCCGGATTTAAAATGTGGTATCCCCCAAATGGTTTTTCAGTCTCCCTCTACGCAAATGCAGGTGTATTTCCTCTAAACTATACTCTACACACCTCTACCCCATCAGGTTGATTAATATGCGTATACCACGGATGGGTAGTAAAACTCAATGTAATAAAAAGTATGAGAGTGAATTTTAGGTAGTAAATACATCAGCATTTTCTTGTATATAAAGGGATATAAAACCCCCCCTACACTCCCTAGGAAATAAAGGGGTATGAAAATACCCCCTATATTCCCTCGGAGACCAAACCACGACCCTTTGCTTTTGATAAAAAGTCAGGAGATGCCATTTCACTGGGCTTGAGTTTTTAAACATAAATAATTATTTATTGGTTAGACTAGTACATTATTTATTAATTTATATTTATCTTAACTTAACAAGTTATTTCAATTATTATTTATGATAATTTGCGTTTTCAGAAAATTTGCACAGTAAGAGTTGGAAATTGTACTTACTAATCATCAATTAATTTCTGCACATAAATGATTCCAAGAACAGTGATAATATTAAGGAACCAATTCTATTCCTCAGTATGATATAAAGTTGAGGGTAAATTAATTAGAAACAAAACCAGCATTTACTTAAAAGGAGGAGAGAAAACTCAAGGCTTTTAAAAAAATCAATTCCATATGAAGCCAAATTGGTAAGATCTCTTGTATTCAGATATCAAATTCGATAAAAATATTATCCATTAAAATTCTTGTTCATCTATTTTAAACCAGTCACGAGGACTAGATATGTCAGGACATATTTACAATTCTATGTAAACAAGTATAGCAAGCTTATATTATACATTTTTCTTATTTACTATCACTACGACACACCAAAGCGCTCATGCAGCTTGATATCTGTTTTGGCAATATAATTAGTTGTGTTCTGCGCGGGGATAGAAGGAAAATCCTTCATGAAAGTCAATCTAGTTACTTTTCTAGTTGTCGGATAAGGTTCTTCCTATGAAAGTAGATCTAGTAACTGTTCTAGCTGTCAGATAAGGTTCTTCCTATGAAAGTATATCTAGTAACTTTTCAAACTTTCAGATAAGGTTCTTCCTATGAGTGTAAATATAGTAACTTTTCTAACTTTCGGTTATAGTTCTTCCTATGAATGTAGATCTAGTAACTTCTCTAACTTTCAGACTATGTACTGTAGATTCACAAGAAAACTATGGTATATCTTGGCGCTGAAAAGTGACGTTAATAATTCCATTAGATTCAATATTTACTCCACACAGGATATATTTCGCCATCCCTGGACCTACCAGTGATGTTAATAGTTCCAAACAATGTTAGTTGTCATTAGGACCCATTTCTATACCCACGCAACTTTGAATATGTTAATATTCCCTCGTATCAAGGATACTTGGTGGTACCAGCCCCAACACATCTTATCTATATAGCACTCAAGTCCACCTGCTCCTACCTATTACGGTCTATGGTTTATTAGACGGGAATGTACCGTGGAGGAAAGGGTATGTGGATGTTATAATCTGTAATGTTTGTTTGGGACGAAGCGCGCCAGGCATCCTGCCTGCTATCTGTTTACCTGTAACGTTGCTGGCGGTTTCTAAATTACGTTACTTTGCATCTTTTGATAACGCCGTATTAAACAGGCAGCGGCTTCCCTTTTTAGACGGGGTTCCAACTGCCCCACATTTAAAGGGGAAAGCGAATGTAATTGTTTTAACAACGAGGAGATTGTTTTAGCAATGAATATCTCTGGTCTTTTGAAATATGGCATTGCTTGTTATTTTTTTGTTTATTAAATTGCCCTCAGGGTTGTTTGTTTTATTTTTTCTGAGTGGGGTAGGGTGATTCTTCTAAAAAAAATATTCATAAAAATGAGTTCCATTATTGATTTCGATTTTTATAACTTACACAAACCAGTTTACGCTAGAAAAATATTTTGGCCTCACCTTGGTGTTATTTCTAAAGTTAATTTATATTATATTATGGCAGAAAAAGAGCCTTCTCGAACCGCAGATGGCTGTGGTTTATGATAGATCACGTTATTATTTGATCACTCATGTGTGGCTGACGATTTACACACGTCCATCACAGACTGTACCTTAACATGTGGGTGAAGAATGAACCTGAGTATGAAACGAATACTGTATAGCTTAGTGGTAGAGCCTTGATGCGCTAATACAATGATCCCGGGTTCAATTTACGCGTTCAGGTTACATTTTTCAACTAATTTTAAATTTATTATAATTATATATGTATGCATTTATATGTCTTAGGAATGTATGAATCTACATCAATATTATATATAGTATAATATAAATAGTTATGATTGTATAAAGTGTTTGTAATATGCAAGTATTATTGTACGTATATGTTTGTATGTTTAATATTGTATATATTATAATTTGTATATTTATTTTTGTGAGTTATTTTGTGTCTAACTATTATCTATAGACACATGAAACTTATATTAAAACTTAATTGTATTAAAAAGTAATTTTGAAGTATTTGTCTAAAAACATATGCTTTACATTTAGTTTATTAATTTATTTTGAAAAAATCTTTTTTCCATACTTTTTTTTAGAGAGTGTTATGGTTATTTAAATTGATATTGATACGAAATAAATTACGAGATAAAAGGATTATTTTCTTCTTACAAATAAATCGTTACTCTCTTTTTATATTTATATATGTGATCCTGTCCCTTTGGTCGAGTGGTCAGAGATACTAACCCCACGTATATAAGACTCTCGTTACATCTCTTATGATTTGGTAAACATTCTTTACTCGAGATTAAACTTCTACCCACGCTAGAATTTTAGTAGTTAACGCCTTTAAGAAAATGCAAACAAATTTTGTTGCGGACAATGTCGATAACATTCAACTATATTATTGTTGTCATTCTATAGGTATTGGAAATTTCTATCAAAAGTGACAGCGGCAGATCACATGACTTGAACTGTTCTATTTGTCAATTAAGGTTCTTACTATGAAAGTAGATCTAGTAACTGTTCTATTTGTCAGATAAGGTTCCTCCAATAATAGTAGATCTAATAGCTGTTCTAGCTGTCATATAAGGTTCTTCATATGAAAGTAGATCTAGTAACTGTTCTATTTGTCAGATAAGGTTCTTACTTTGAAAGTAGATCTAGTAACTTTTCTAGTTGTGAGATAAGGTTCTTACTATGAAAGTAGATCTAGTAACTATTCTAACTGTCAGATAAGGTTCTTACTATGAAAATAGATCTAGTAACTGTAGTAGCTATCAGATAAGGCGGATTCTATGAAAATAGATCTAGTAACCTTTCTAGTGGTTAGATAAGGATTTTTTTTATGATAATATGACAGTACTCATCTACTGGTCCTGCCATAATCCATAACTCTCATTAATGAGTTTATAGAATACTTCTTTTCATATTTATATTCAGGACATTTATGATGTTAGTAGTAACGAAGCTATAATTAGCTCAGATTCAACAACAATCTTGAATTCTAGATGTAAAGTGTGTCTGAAAAACAATTATAAAATCCAAAATGTATATGCGAGTAAATTTGTTAATTTTGTTAGCTACGTTGGTTAAACTTTGAATAGCATCCAACACTTAATCCTTATTTAATCATTTCAAAATCTCTTCAAATTATTTTACATATGGAGATTAATATTCGACATGCAAACTTCTTTTGTTTCTTACTTTAAAAATCCCTTATGTCTGTTAGCTTTTATAATGGTCATTTAAAGTTAATCTCCTTCTTGTTATTTTAGTAAAAACCTTTCCTCTCCTTTGCTTACTTAATATTTTTAATTTCCTTGTACGTTTCAGTTTGGGTGTGACGTCAGAAGAGTCTGCATTATTAAATGCCTACAAGCTTCATCGCCCTCCCCACCTCCTTTCCCCCATAATAACCAGAGTTAGTTATGAGAAACTTGTGTCTACTGAGCGTAAAAATGAACTTCAGGTTATAGCTCTAGCTCGGGACCTTAAAAAGGAAAAGCGGTTTATTTCGTATTAATATTCGACTAACACCATTGGGCATGTGGTATAAATATCAGGGTCATATAGTCTGGTTTGCTGGTGATGAGGTCTGAGGTTCAAATCCTTGTCAGGTATTCTGAGTGTGGTTTTTACCTAAATTGCTACCCACTCTCTCTCAACGCAAATTCACTTACATTTTTTATTAAAATAGTTCCCTATTTATCTCTAGCATGCTAGCGCAATTAATAGAAATACCTATAGCCCGAAAGATTTGGGAGACGCATAGGATAATTATTTTTTTTTACAAGACTATCACTCCGGTATTAATGGTATCACCTACTAAAAATAAAATATTCTCACACTGTTGTATTTATAATAGAAACATCATTTATAAAACTTTTAAAAAAACTTAAACAACCTTAGATATCTAAGAATTTTATATTGTAGCTCTGTTAAAACATATACAAATTTTTTAAGGAAGACTGGACGTACATTTTGAACCTAAAACTATACAATTTTAAGTGGACACAAAGTCGCTAAATGTGAGCTTAATGGGATCATTTTTAAAATAATAAAACTTTGAATTTAAGTTTAACTTATAAAGACACTCTTTATCTTTCACCTCCATTCTGACATGAATCATATTTTAAAATAACAAACTAGTCCTGTGGTCTCCAAACTACGGACCGTGGGCCACACCCTGCCCGCCACAATGTTATATCTGGCCCATCCCAAGATTTTATCAAAAAAAATTAATTGTTTTTATTTTTCATTTCTTAACCACGCAATATATTTGACTTGTCCAGTTCCTGCCCACACGTGTGGTTACCCCATTATACCAAGCCAGAGTGCTTCCCCCCATGACACCAAGCCAGACTGCTTCCCCCATGACACCAAGCCAGAGTGATGTCGGAATTAAAAACCCTCATTTACAGTCGCAGGCGCCATTCCTTATATAGACAACAAAATGGCTTGTGATGATTTTTAGGTAGTTATAATTCTCCTTGCAGAGGGTTATAGAAAAAAATCCTGAAAGATGTTACCTAATTTTAAAAATAAGTAATCATATTGACTAATTATTATAAATATAATTTATTACATATAAATTGATTCATTTCTCACATAGAAGAATCAACCTCAATAACTTTTATCAAACACTGACCTGCTTTGGAAAGTGGCTTTTTTTTTTTACAGACGTGACTGGCCATATGACTTGAATCTAAATTTGCATGCTGAAACAAATTTGGTTTGTGATCTATTCGCGCATATCAAGGCATTCAGGGCAATAATAATTCTACTTGAAGGAAGAACAGGTGAACGTTACTTTGGCCCGCGAAAATTTGTAAAATATATTATTTGGCCCGTGTAGCTAAAAGCTTGGAGACCCCTGAATAGACTAGCATGTGGTTTCTGAACGTCTGAAATAGGTATAACTGCCAAAATAAGCGGTCCCCTTAAGGTATATACTTAACTGAAGATTTAAAATAGTGCTTCTTCTTTTTGCAAACTTCAGCCCGTGAGTCCGATATTCACGCGTGGCCCACGAACTGCTAAGTGATGACATAAAAAAAAGTGTATGTGTATTTAGCACTGCTTGTTACTGCCCATTTGAATTATATATATATTAACTAATTCCTCTAATATGTTAAGAATGAGGAAGGTTTTAAATTTTTATTTTATAAAGAATGTACCCGCATTTTCGTCAAGAGTAAGTATACCAAAATTTAGGGAAAAGCCCCACCCTCCGTACATTAGACCGGAATTTGAACATCAATCAGTAATCCAGTTTTTGGTAAGAATGACGCCTTAGTTCACGCGGCCATCGATGTGGGTAGCAAATGAATTAAAATCAAAACGTGTCAACCATATATTGAGAAAACATTGGAAGGTTTTCAGCAATTTTCACTCATTTCATCAACGTAATTTAGTTAAATTATAATGTATTATTTATTTATCCTTTCGTATAATTTATTTTTCGTATTAAAAGTTTTCCGAAATGTATGAGTTTTTATTTAAAAATACCTTAAATATTGGTTGCTTTAGTTTGGAAGTATACTAATATTTACATGAATATCCAATAAAGAATAAATAGTTAATTAATTCACGTAAATAAAATGTTAGTTATTCTACCTCAAAGTTCACTCTTGCTACAAGACTTCTGTATCACTGCTGAAGTACTTTGTAAATGTGATTTAACCTTCACCCCCCCCCCCTCCTTCCCCCAGCAGCGCCCACACTCTTTTTTGTTTACACATTTTTAGTGTACTTAATAACATGAACAACCTTTTTTTTAAAAAAATAATTATAATTTACTTTTTTTCCTTAGTTAAAAAAAAACTACAGTAAATAACCGGAAATGAAACACTTCCCTTTTTAAAACAACGTATACTGTCCCATAAATCACACTGGTCCTCCTCAGAATTCCTCTCGCTACTCACTGTTGCTTGGAGGAAGACCTGGAACTAATGAATGCACTTTACAACCTTCATAGCTCTCTGTGTTTAGTTGTTTCAAAATTAAACTGGTCTTCAGTATTTCTGAATACATGGTGCTTTAAGATTTACGCCACATTGAGATTAAGGAAATATACGCATTATTTAAATTAACTACAATGCTTATTTGGTGGTTAAATGTCAGGTGAAAATCGTAAATATGAAAAAGGTTAGTGAGAAAATTAAAAAAAATAAGCTAATCATCCTTAAACAAATTTTTATTTGAAATAAACTTACACAATGCTATTTATAATATTAGTTACCCCTCAGATATCCTTTTTACACTAGCTTAACATAGCATTTTGGAAAAATTTCAATTTTCAAAAATAATTTTTTAGTAGGATTCTCTTAGTTTTGGAGATATACTCGGATTTAGGTAGAAAGTATGTCCTTAAAGCTCCGTTTTATTACAAAAATTCTACTAAATATATAATGGTAGGGATGGAAACGTTTCAGAAAGGACTCCCTATAAAAATCAGTGCATAAAATCAAAATTCCTATTTTCCATGAGGTATAGCCATATAGCACTTTTAAATATAAAGTTTGAACAAAATCCATAGAAACTGATTCAGGGGTAGCTACAGGTGCAGAAAGATAGAGAGACATTAGAAACGACACAATAACTATTGAATTATTTTTTTAAACTTTTGGTTACATGTATCAACACGATTCTCTTTTAAATCTGGGTAAAAGATTTTCACGCTCACAATATTTTATTAAAATTGATATTTAGATATTATAAAATTATACCTTGCGACTTTTTGTTTTAAAAAAATTAAAAAGCCCTTAAATTAAAGGTAGTTTACTAGTGAAGGATTTTTTTGAAAATATCAAATCTTTTAAAATAACTCAAATAATTTTGTTTCTGGAGAGTGTTTGACATGAAAAATAAAAATGCGTACTTCTTTTTTGGTTAACAATTTGTATTAGGGTGATTATTAATTTTTACAATTCTGAAATATTTTAAAATAGCTTTAACACTATTTAAAAATAAATATCTGATTTGTTTGAGACAATATACATAATTTTATACCTTTTGATTTTTTTCAAAAATATTCATTTAATATTAATTTACCGATTACTAATTTTTGAACATATTTACACAAACTTTATTAGATTATATTTGAATGTATGCACGATTGTGTTGAATAAGTTTATTTTAGACATTAAAGGATACTTATGTTGCAGACAAATGATTGGTTTCAGTAGATCTCAGGCTTTGGGGAATATAGTATGGTGATTCCTTATATATATAAAAAAATCCTCAACACAGAAAGTAGAACATTACGAAAACTCCACGTATTCCTCCGAATATGCTTGTAGAAAGATTTATGTATCACGTAAAAGTGTTGAGTATTGGGGTCTGTCTGAATTCATCCATCGGACACGCAACGGACCTCGAGAAAGTTTCTTAGAATGCTTCTTTTTAATATTTCGTGGTCTGGCAGCTGTCTTATTTGGAAGAGAATATTCTGGAAGTAACATCTGATGTTCGATTCGACAGGAAGAAGAAATAAAACCCATGGCGAGCTTCTGCAAAGAGAATGTATTATAGACATATCCATCCAATATACAGGGTGTTCCCGTCTTAAACGGCTAAGCTTTGGGAAGTAGTAGTGGATCAAAAACCTTGCTCAAAATGTATTTAGGAGATTTTATCATTTTAGCTTCCTTTGCGCGCAAACAGCAACAAACTAAATATAAACACGTTTTCCTGCCAGAGGTCTTTGGAAATGTCTTAATATTAATTTCCCTGTAAGATGGATCAGTCGTGTAGGACCTGTGTCTTGGCCTCTGCTTTAACCTAATTTAACGCCACTAGATTGTTTTTTTGTATGGGGATCTCTCGAGTAAAAAGTGTATTAAGCGTCTGTTAATGACCTTCAATCATTTTGACTAGGGATAACGCAAGCGTACTAAGAAACAACAGTTGTACAATGTCGGTCAGCCACTCGTTCTGTCATTTATAGATGCAAAGCTTGTCTCCGGGCTGGAGACAAGGCGTGAAAAGGAAGCAAATACTAGCAAATCTCCAAAATAAATTTTGAGTTAGTTTTTTTTATCCACTACTACTTCCCAAAGTATAACCGTTCAAACTGAAAACACCCTGTATACTAAAAGGAAAATTTAGCTGAGGTCTTAGGGAGAGACTTGCACATAAGCGTGTATAGTAGGATTGTGGCGGGAAAAATCTTTAAGAAAATACAAACATATTTGTTGGCTGTCAACATTGAAAACGTTTTACTATATTATTATTATTTTTATTTTTATTTTATAGATATTTAACATATTTTATCAAAAGTGACAGCTTTATATCACAGGAATTGACTTATGAATCTATAAAACTAGATCTAGAATAGTATTTTATAGCTTTCAGATAACGTTCTTCCTATGAAAGTAGATCT
Organism: Timema genevievae; assembly: GCA_902155825.1. Classification (NCBI taxonomy): domain Eukaryota; kingdom Metazoa; phylum Arthropoda; class Insecta; order Phasmatodea; family Timematidae; genus Timema; species Timema genevievae. The sequence continues at coordinate 12,072 of CABFWO010006517.1, read as the reverse complement.
AGTAACTGTCCTAGCTGTCAGATAAGGTTATTCCTATGAAAGTAGATCTAGTAACTGTTCTAGCTGTCAGATAAGGTTCTTCCTATGAGATTAGAACTAGTAACTGTTCTGGCTGTCAGATAAGGATCTTCCTATGAAATTAGATATAGTAACTGTTATTATTATTATTATTATTATTATTATTATCATTTAGCACCGCGTCTTACTACCCGTTCGGGTTATACGCTTAAGTTAGTAACTGTTCTAGCTGTCAGATAAGAATCTTCCTATGAAAGTAGATCTAGTAGCTGTTCTAGCTGTCAGATAAGGTTCTTCCTATGAGATTAGATCTAGTAGCTGTTCTAGCTGTCAGATAAGGTTCTTCCTATAATACGTCAGCCTTAGCTGATCTAGTCTTCCACCAATGAGGAGATTGGGAGGTCAAACCCCATATACATTTACTGAAGGTATTTTTTTTTCCTATAGGAGGTTTTTGTGGCCTTTCTCCCCGCATATTTGTGTACATTCCCTTTAAATTCTACATCCCTAAGCCAATACCATTAATTATTAGTAAACGTATCGCACGGTTAAATAATAGAACACGCTGAATACATTTTTTTGACTGACCATTTTCTTATTTAATTTGTTATAAGAAAATATACTATAGAATAAACATAGCAGGTACTTGATCTTGACCAATTAGATCATTTCTGTGTTGTTCCATTCATATTTTCTCAAAAACTATTTTCTCTTAGTAAAATTACGATCCCGCATATCTTTCTATTGTAATAAACACATTTTTAATGAGACCATGAATGGATAATATTTTGTTATCTATAGGAAGTGTGATTTGTCAATAATAGTACTATACCTGCCTCAGTGACAAAGTTAGCTGACGCGTTAGTTTCGTGTTAAGCTAGATTGCCGAGGATGGAGAAATCGAGGTTAGAACCTCGGTCGGGTGAACTGGGGGTGGTTTTTTTTATCTAAATGGGTTTCTACTCTACCTCCACGCGAATGTGGGTTCACTTCTTCTAGATTCAATCTTCCCTATTCTTAACACAATATCGCAATTAGTACTTAAACGTACAAACCGAGCGGGTAGTAAGACGCGGTGATTAATAATAATAATAATAATAAATAATATTTAGATAAAAGACGATATTTTAAATGACCTTGACAAGGATGGAAAATCAATAATAATTTATTAAAGTCTACCTAAGTGGTACCCTCTTATACGAGAGCTGGTAGTAAACAATGCGACTATCCTCTTTCGGTTCTAAAATAATATTATCTCCTTCAAAGCTACGTGGGTTTTAGAGCGCTGTTGAATTTAACCTAAAGGTCGTCCAAAGCACTAATACACAAGTTTAATTGGGTGCTGGTAACTGGGACCGCAGTCACGTGGGTGTGAAACTTGGGGGCTAACGTGTTTCCAACACATTACTAAACTAAACCCCCCACCCTTATTTTTACTTGTTTCCAACATCCTCTACCGCAGCCATTTCTAATTATATATTATTTTTATCCCAATTAAAAATGTAGCAATACTAATTACAATTTTAACCTTGTCCTGGTGTTTACGAAAACATTGCTAATCTAATTGCCTTACACTTTCAAAAATAAAATACTAACGTACCAATTCACACAAAACAGGACATTTTAAATTCAGTCAACCAATTATGTTCAAATTTTCATGATACATACACATATATTATGTAACTTAAGTTAGCTACTAGTTAATGCATTTTTTATGATTAGGGATGAAAGAGTTTATAACTGAATAAGTTTTATTAGTTTTAATGAACAAATTTAGAGGGAGCTGTGTTTATTTAGACCGTATAAGGGACCACCTATCAGAACTGGTCCCCATCTCAAAGTAAGATTTCACAAATCCAAAAGTTCCTATATCTGTTAGACTGAAGGAACCCTTTTTATCAAGAAAAATATATGCTGGGGATCTCAAAAAGTGTATTACACTGATATTAGAAAAATTTAATAACAAAATTAAATTTTATAAGAATAAAAATATAAAACAACGGAAAGTATCACATGTTATGATTGCGCCTTTGTCAAATGTTCTTTAACCAGATTTGAAAAATTTTCCAATCCTAATTACAAAAAGATAAAGAATTTTCTAAAATTGCCTCATGAAGCCTGATATAATTAAGGCAGAGCCCAAGGGCTCCACGTAGCACAATTTGAAAAACGATACAATACTCAATATACTAATAATATATAGTCAAATTTTCATAGAAAGAACCTTATCTGACAGCTAGAACACTAACTAGATCTACTTTCATAGGAAGAACCTTATCTGACAGCTATAACAATTACTGGATCTACTTTCATAGAAAGAACCTTATCTTACAGCTAGACCAGCTACTAGATCTACTTTCATAGGAAGAACCTTATCTTACAGCTAGAACAGTTACTAGATATACTGTCATAGGAAACATCATAATAAACAACCTTACTACCCCGGTATAGGTAGTCAAGTATATTGTGAGGATACCCGATCCAATGGCCGCAAGGTCTAAGGCATCACTATCGCCATAAGTTATACAGAAGATGACAGGAATATCAGTTAGAATTCCGCTCAGTTGTACAGAGGGTCGTTTTCCACTCTTTCTCTTCGCAATTGTGGGTACAATCCCTATGGGTTTATCCTTCCTCATCCCTAGTTCATTTGTACATATGTGTATAACCTGAGCAGGTAGTAAGACGTGTTGCTTAAATATAAAAGTATATTTATAAATCGTAAGGGTGAAGCCTTAGACCATGCGGTCACCGGAACTTTTTTTATTTTAATTTTTAAATAATTACCAAATGTTCATATTTGACAAAAACTCTCCCCGACCTACCAAAATTCCGCTCACCACCGGCAGTTCTGTGATCCACTGTTCTAGACAAGATCCCGTCCAACCACTAAAAAGGACAGTACAGACAGTCCTTGCAAGTTGGACACAAAGAAGTAACTCTGAGGTTTTCGGAAAGTCCACACGGCTCTCTCGGTCGGAAAAAGACGTCATTTCTTGGTGAGCTAACTTTGCGTGACTTGTAGAGAAGTTCGTAAGGCCTGGGGGGGGGATTTGGGCGGTGTGGGGGGGCTGTCGTGAAGTGGTCGGGTGAAAATGGAGCAATATTCTACAACATAACACACATATTGGTCTGCTCTCCTACTTTCTGCACCGGAGTAGAGCCGCCTATATTACACCAACTGTAGCATCCATTTCTTCGATTGGAACACTCTGTATGTTAGGATTATGATAAGAACCAGCTTTTATAACCAAAACTCACCAACAATGGTAATATTATACTATTATTATGTAGGTATTAATAATATTTATCAAAAGCGATAGCTGCAGATCACGTGACTTTATTTATAAAAAATATAAAAAATAATTGAATAATTTTAAAATGTCGAAAGTGTTCCTTTTTGTGTGAATCCTAACTCTCCCCTCCCCCTTTCAATCCTAGCAAGTTTCAGTACCTACTAGTGGGTTAGGGACGAGAAAGGTAGAGCTCAGAAGAAATGTATCCACGTTTAAGTGAAGCTAAATTGGGAAAACATTTAGGACAGAAAAAACACATTAGTTCACCCAGCCGGGATTTGAAGCCCAACCTCCACGTCACCAGAAAAACCACACTGAGTGAGCTTGATTTGAGGGAGGTTGTTTTAGATAACAGTGCATCAGCACTTACGTGTAAAAGGGGTGGGTAGATAACGGTGATAATACGAGTATATCACATGTGGGAACATAATCTCCCCCATTACACACACGCACACGCACACACACACACACACACAGCCTGGAGTGTCCGGCCAACTAGGCCAGATGATCTTAACGCCTTGACCCGCATGGCCATCTATGAGGGTTGCCCAATAACAGGGCCCGGATTTTGATAAAATGTCATTTTCTTTGGTACATCAGAAGACAATGCTCATGTGTGCTTAAATTTTGTTATTGATCCCCTGGTAGTGGAAAGGTTTTTGTATAATTAATTTTTTGGTAATTTTTGTCATTTTTAATCGTTTAATAATATTTTCTTGGTTTGCATATTTTTTAAAGTAATTCTTAGGCATTTATAAGAATAATTTTAAATTCTCTCGCTCTATATACATATATTTATAAATGTATGAAACTTATACATGAATGTTTTCAGTTCACATTTGTCTGAATGCGAGAATATTGCAGGCCATTAACTTTGTATTCTCTTTGCTCGTTTTACTTTAAATACACATTCCTGGTGAGACTGCAACTAGGCAGGAGAGAGTTTTATTGGGAAGGGGTAGCTATTACTTCTGGAACAGGTATTTGTAAATCAATATTATATTTAGTAGTATATATATATTTAGCACCGCGTCTTACTACCCGTTCGGGTTATACGCTTAAGTACTAATTACGCTAATGGATTAGGAATTGGGAGGGTTGAATTTAGAAGAAGTGAACCCGCATTTGCGTGGAGGGAGAGTGGAAAACCATTTAGGAAAAACCACCCCCAGTTCACCCTACCGAGATTCGAACCTCGATCTCCCCGTCCTCGGCGGTCGAGCTCAACACGACTAGCGCGTTAGCCAACTACGCCACCGAGGCGGGTTATTTAGTAGTAAGAGAGAATTTAGTTGTTAATGGCTTCATTGTATGTATATTTTTTAGTTTCTATTTTTAAAGTTCGTGTTTAATTATTTGTATGCAATTATTACGAGTTATTGTTCTCATTTTTAGGTAATATTTTGTTTTTGTAAATTTGAATTATTAAAAAAAAAATACATATTTGATCATTTATGTCATTTTGTGATTGTTTAAAAGTAATTTAAAGTACAATCCCTGGTTAAATAGTAAAGCAAGTCTTTGCTAACTTTGTGTTCATCTTTATTTACCTCTCCATATTTCCTGTGACTTGGGCCCCTCTTGCTCAGAGAGACCGGAACCAATGTCTTGACGCCTGTCGTCGGTCCGAACCGGATATCAAGGGCTACGGAGGAAGTTACGTGGGGGATTGTTATCACAAGAATTACTGTTATCATCTGGCAGATAGCTATCGCTAATGACAGCACTATCCTCAGGTCCTAACTCCCGAAAACCTCTACGCTTCGCTCCTCCCCCCCCTTTCCTGTCAGAACCAATCATTTTCTAGCCCCCTCCTCCTACTCCCGTAGCTTAGTGAGTAGCGAGGCCTACCTTGCGTGTAAATGTTCGGGTTCAATCCTAGGGGACGTGGTTAAAAAAAATCGAATCGTTTATTTATGGGCTTCTTTCTACAAACTCCAAAATACCACAATTTTTTTTTCTGTTTACAAACAATGGAAGTTGGCGTTTAATCGTGATGTGATTTCGTTTCCAAAATTATCCCCAGTAAAGTTTTGAAAAAAAACGAAGACAAATTTTATAAACTTAATATTTAATGTATTGTATGATCCTTTAAAACATTTAATGTAAGGTGTTTTTTTTTCTGTGCAATTTTTAACCAAAAATATTTTCAAATAAGTCCTAAATTTTTTCGCATTGGTGTGCACGTGGGGTTAAATGTCAGGCTCATCTAGTAGTAATACAGTCGGTGGCGTGGAGGTAGAGGATTTAATACCGACTGGATGTACTGAGTTTTGTTTATACATAGTGGTTACCCACACTCCTTCCACGCGATTGCCTATAAATTTCCTCTAAATTACACCCTACTTACCCTCATACCATACTAGTGTAATCATATGGTACAGAGCTACAAACCTACGGGGCAGCAAAACTCATTAATTAGAGTCCGATTAATTTAGGAAGAAACTATTTTGACACTTAAAAAGGCTGATCAAATAATTTAAATATATTCATACGTCAAATCATGTGATCTTTTGATAGATTTTATCAATATTTATAAAATAACAATAACATAGTAAATTGTTATCAATGTTGAGCACAGAATATGTTATTATCTTCAAAAGGGCCCTTTCTATGAAAATTGGACCGGTGACAGACACCCTTTCTTCCCTTGATGTTGGTGAATATAGGCATTTAGCGATACTGTGTACAAAAGCAGCTCTACGTCCTCTGACTTGTCTCTCATTCCACATTCCATCTCCAGGAATCCCCAAGTCAAGGGAGGCTCCACATATCGTATGGAGATGGAATCCCTTCCTTCCATTTTCACACTGTCGTGCACTTACTAGATTACATTAGAATAGAACGTAGTAAACTAGATACTGTCAGCCGGAAAAAACTCGCCCTTATCTCCGAGTAAATAGGGGAGGGAATTTAGCGAGAAATACCTTTTAAGTGACTCTTCTTGACACGTGGATAAAGAAGGTATTACATTTAAAATTATATGTTTAAGTGCGTATAACCCGAACGTATAGTAATACGCGTTGCTAATAATAATAGTAATAATAATAGTAGTAATAATAATATATGTTTAAAGCAGAGTTTCTCTTTTGAGTCCTATTTTTTCATTTTGTTCTTGTAAATGAATCTATAAAAAAATTTGTTAATATGAATTTTACTACCATCATATTGCATGCACATATTTTTTTAAATACATGTTTTTATGATTTTTAAAAAACAACATATTTAGATAGTGTTTTGAAATTTATAAAACTTTTTAACATTTTAGTTCATAACAGTTATTATTCATGTTATATAGGTTACTTACTACTTAAGGGTCAGTAGCGCCTGTTAAGAATTAACAGTAGTCCAACTCATAATTTAAATTTAATTTTAAATTGAAGTCAGATTTCGAGCAAGTAGCCACTCAATATTTAATTGCAATGTGCACGAGTTTACTCTTTTGATTCGATAATCTTATATAATAATAATAATAATAATAATAATAATAATAATAATAATAATAATAATAATAATAAAAGGAGTGTTTGTTTGTTTGTGTGAAATGCCCAGCCAAATCTACGGCACGCAGAGATCTGAAATTTTTAACACACAGAAGGACGGAAGGGGATCCAAATGCACCTAGAAGCTGGATTTTTAAATTTTTAATTAGGCTATTTTAAAAAAAAATTTGAAGAAAATATTTTTAATCTGGCTTATAATTTCAGAGATTTTTATGGCAAATCGGGCACATTGGGTAGGGGGGGGGAGGTTATATAATTCTTATACCACAGTAGGTCACGGGTAGCGCCGTGAGGGATTGCTAGTATTATGATAAACACAAGGTATTTTGTACTAAAAGCACGTGGACTAGTTGGAAACCTCCTCTATTCTAGTCCGCCATTGGGGTTCTAATCCCGGTTGGGTGTACTGAAGGAAGTTGGTTAGTCCAAATTAGATTATCACTCTTTTACATAAATGCGGATACACTTACTTTTAAGTTTTACCTCCCCCATCCCTTGAATTTTTTTTATGTGATGTATTACCAAGACAAACAGAGCCATTAACTACAGGGAAGTTAAATAGTAAGCCAGTTAAACTACAGTATATTAACTATGAACACCATTATTTACTGTTATCAACTTCTATAAAAAGGAAGACTGTATTTACTGTTATCAACTTCTATAAAGCGGAAGACTGTATTTACTGTTATCAACTTCTATAAAAAAGAAGACTGTATTAAATGTTATCAACTTCTATAAAACGGAATACTGTATTTAATGTTATCAACTTCTATAAAAAAGAAGACTGTATTTACTGTTATCAACTTCTATAAAGAAGAAGGCTGTATTTACTATAGTAGCTTCCAATGAAAATCCTATTTTTCAAGAGAATCTCCAACTTTTCTACTGTGCGCCCAATAAATCATCCATACAATCCTTATTCGCTTATAAAACCCTGGAAACTGAGCTGTGTTTGATTGGGTAGTGATATAAGAATCCCTCTCTTTGATTTAAAACTAATAAAAATTATTTCCCAATGACAAGTTTTGAATTCATGTTAGCACAATAACAGCAATGATCCACTAGAATTTATTAATTCATACTTATTACAAAGGTTGCAATGGCAAGATATTAGAACATTATCAATTCATCATGATATAGTTAAAGGAAATACAGGGGACCTGGTGGTCTAGGGGTAAGGTGTCAGACTTCTGTGTAAGGAGACCGAGGTTCAAATCCCGGTCCCGGCACGGATTTATCTGACTACCAAACCCTTCCTCCACCTCCGGCAAAGTGTGTACTTTCACGCTTTGTGAATGTGTGTAATGCCAGGTACCCTCCATGGTTCGGAACCTACGTTAAACTGTAGGTCCCCCTCTGCTTTCCACCACCATCATTCTGTCGTACCATCCTACCATCGGGGGCTAGCGGTGTCCCCACCTCAGAAATTCATTATTCCATACGCCAGGAAGAGATAAGATAAGTTTGATGGTCAGATCTAGAGCATCAGGAACCCTCCTCAACTATTTAAAGGAAATGTTTGAAACTACTCTCTTATTTCCTATAAAAATTATTTACCTCAACACACATTAAAAATAATTTTATATGAATTATAAATGATTATAATAAAAGCAAGGGATATTTGTGGCTTGATCTGGGGTTTAGAGAACAAAGGATGCTTGGACGAAGAGCATTAGCATGGAACGAGAATGGGAGAACCATTTCTATATTATATTACACGTGGTAAACCACACTTATAGATCACCCGGATGATTTCCAACCTTTGACCTCTCCGCCTCAGGGAATATGTTGAGTCTGATGCCTCAGGCGATGTTTCCTCACAGCTGTGGGTACAATGGAACCATGAGAGTTAATTAGTTGCGGTGCCTGAACACGATCTAATCAGCACATGCTTGAGATTAATTATGTTCCCTTCCACTTCGGTGGTTGAATGGTCTAAGGTGTCACTCTCGTAATAGACTGGACTGCTGATTACGGAGAGCTTGGGGTTAAAATCCCAGCTGGGTCTACTGCGGACTGTTTTTATTGTTTTCCAAATATTCTTTCATGCAAAGTCAGGTACATTTTATCTATAATCCTACCTTCCTCATCCATACCGCATCAATGTGGGTACCACGGTATGATAGTAAGACGACGTGTAAAAAAACAACAAAAAACTGTGAGCTATTAACTCCCCTTCCCTCCATTCTTGTTGTTCCGCTTCCCTCAGCACACACACACACACACCCACACACACACACACACACACACACACACCATATCAACACGTGCTCCAGGGGTACCAACCTTCTCTCACCGTTTTCCCCCAATCTAATGAGACAGGTATCAGCTCTCACTTGCCAAGCTGCCAACAAAACAACATGATCCGACCACCGCTCAAATATCCAAACTCTCCAACTGTCTCTCGCAGGTCTACCAACATACTACACAATACATAGCTAAAAAAAACTCCAGTCCCTTAGATTTTAGAAGAACACCAACACAACAAAATTAAAACTATAGAATTCAATAACTCAAAATAAACCTACCAAATAAGAAGATAAGTTCAGACAGGTTGTTGAGCCATCTTACGCCTTGGTTCTCAAGCTGTTTAAGCTGTCAGACTCGTTTTCTATTACGGGGAGGGTCAAGGCTCAAATCCCGGTTGGGTGCATCGAGGGATTTTTTTTTCCAAACCGATTCTCAACCTCTCTCCTTGAAGGTTCTGGTATGTTTCCTTTAATTGTTATCTTCCTCATCACTACCAAATAGTGTAAATATGCGGGTCTACCGAATGGGTAGTAGGACAGAAGCAGAACCAATGGTTTCACCGGTTTGAGGTTGGGCACACCTGGTACTTTACCTGGATCCGTCTTTATATTACACCTGTCTAACCCATTTATTGCCGCGCCTGTAGTGGATTCATGTGCGAAGAGTGACACGGATATTTCATCATTTTGAAAGGTTGTACAAGAAAATTTGTCCAATTGTTTATTTATGAAGCAATTTGTAATATTATTCTATGGTTTTTATATGCGTATACTGTTCTATAGTAAGAACGGAATGTGTTCTTTCTAGTGAAATAATACTCCTCCTAATTTTTATATCAAATAAGGCCAGAACTAGCGCAAAAATAGAAATCTGATCAGATCGGCTCGTGCCACTTCTAACGGTAGAAAGCAGAACCGATCAGATCGGCTAGTGATACTTTTAACGGTAGAAAGTGGAACCGATCAGGTCGGCTAGTGACACTTCTAATGGTAGAAAGCGGAACCGATCAGATCGGCTAGTGACACTTCTAACGATAGAAAGCGGAACCGATCAGATCGGCTAGTGACACTTCTAACGGTAAAAATAGGAACCGATCAGATCGGCTAGTGACACTTCTAACGGTAGAAAGCGAAACCGATCAGATCGGCTAGTGACACTTCTAACGGTAGAAAGCGGAACCGATCAGATAGGCTAGTGACACTTCTAACAGTAGAAAGCGGAACCAATCAGATTGGCTCGTGGTACTAACAGAGTAATACTTCCAAAGACTCCTCAGCGCAACTCAGTGAATGACTATTTTACCCACTTTAGTAAACACACTAAGGTTTACGTGAACATTCATTTTCTAATTTTTTTTAAATTGATAAAATATAATATGTAAGAGATCGCGCCGATTTAAATTAGAGAAATATGCAATCACTGTCTCTGCTTTAACACTTTTTAATTCATTTAATTTATCACATGTTGACGACATAATTCCTTTCTTTCAGTAGACGTGGAGAGAAATGATTAATTGTGAATACCATGCGGTAATCAGATGAGGAAATTACGGAAGAGGCTACAAAGACAGAGTAGAGACACATTCTCTTCCTTTGTTAGAGGACCGAGTATAGTAAAACTGACAAACGCCACCACGATGAAATAAAACACCGGAAAACTGAGGCGAACGCTCTCTAAAGCTTGTTTAAAGAAACTTGCCAGGAATTTATTTACATCATTTTATGAAACAAAATTAGATAAATCTACTTTAAACAAAATCAATACTTTAAGAGCATTAACAACACATATTATAAAGAAAATTCATGCGATATAAAATACTTTTGGCCGAAGAAATTAATATATAATACATAAAAATAAACACAATAAAATATAGTTTATATGCAAAATTTAATGTCCGAGATTTAATGTGCAATCAAATTTATCAGAACTTGATTAAAAAAACTATCTTTATTCCAGAAAAGACACATCATCCTGTATCCGCTGGTTAATTTATCACTTCGGAAATGGAATCTTTTAATTTCATCAATGATACATATCTAGGACATGCCAGGAATCGAAACCGGGTCACATAGTTTAATTGGATGACTCGCTACTGAATCAGATAGCCTAAGGTGTCGGGATAAAATTGACCGAATATGAGAGTAGACCAGTTTACCAGATTTTAATTTTCTCATATCAAGTTTTATTCCAAGCTGTAATACACAATGGGAGAAAGTGAGTGCGATGGTTTCGTTTAATTTACTATAATTTGTTAAGACCTTGAGAATATCTGTTAAATTTGTCGGAGATTGTTCTGAGATCTGCAAGGCAAGAACCACTTTGGTCGCTGATTTGGTAGAAGTCGATGAGATCACTCCGTCCACATTAGTTGGTTCTCTGTCATGACGTCAAACTTAAAATCTCACAAAAACGTGAAGTTATTTGATTTAAAATAATCTTATGAAAGGGCGTACGTGCCAATTATTATAAAGATTATAAAAATATTAATTTATGGGTCTAAGTGGGAAGCAAACCCAATGTTATTTGAAATAATCTTATGAAAACAAGGGAGAGGTTTTTTAAGACCTTTGTTTAGAGCATTGTGGATGGTGAAACGTGGATGGTGAAACGTGGATGGTGAAACATGGATGGTGAAACAGCTGAGAAAAGGAGGATGCTAGTACTATTTTACTTGTAGGACTGAAACTTAGTATTTAGGGTATTCATAAATTTCTCCCAAAGGTATTTTTGGAATTAGATATCTAACCCTAAGCTTAAGGGTAGTTTACTAAAGGGCAGAAAAGGAAAAAAATCAATTTTCTCCAAATCCACTGTAAAAATTTTGATTAAATTGTATACCAGATATTGTTTAAAATAACAAACAAAAGGGAAATTCTCATTTTACCTTTAAAATTCATCATAAATTACTTTACATAAGCTTTTAGACAGGCCATTAGTTAAACCTCATAACACCTCGTTCGGTCAGTCACCTCTATATTTATTATAGATTATATTCATATATCTTC
>CABFWO010006516.1:0-34197 GCA_902155825.1 Timema genevievae | reverse complement strand
AACTCAGTACACCCGACCGAGATTCGAACCTCGATCTCCCCGTCATCGGCAGTCTAGACTAGAGACTAGTCTACTGCGAGAGTAGCGCGTTAGACCACGCTGCCACCGAACCGGGTCACGGTATGAGTGGAAGCGAGGAGATTTGGCGACAGTTAAACGAGAGAGAGCGAAGATAAATCTTTTCTCCATAACATCTCCAATTACCTCAGCGCTGATATTAGGTAACGTAGGTAGGTGGTCTTCAGAAGCAGGTTCTAAGGCAGCGATTTTCAAGTCACGGCACACTGAGCAAGGTACTAAGAGTGTCAAGGCACACCATCAGACTTTTAAGGAGTAATTTTGTCACTTAAAGAAAACGAGTATTTAGTGTTTAAAAGTGCAATGGCTAAAAACCCTAATAACTGTGTGTTTTTTTAAATAATGTTGATTGCGGGGTTAAAAATACTTAATTTTTCTCTGGCTAATTTTTTTTATCTTCCCCAAAACTCCGCGGCACACCGGTTGACAAACGCAAATCTAAGGACTATAGAAATATCCTGAGCGATATTACACCAGTGGTGCCAACCTGATTGCCCTTTGTGTCTAAACTCTTCGAAACGCTAGGGTTTAAAGAAGGACCAGCAACTTCTCGTGACCCGCCTAGGTGGCGTAGTTGGCTAACGCGCTAGTTTCGTGGTGATCTAGATTGCTAAGGATGGGGAGATCGAGGTTCGAATCTAGGTTGTGTGAACTGGGGGGTTCCTAAATGGTTTTCCACTCTCCCTCCACGCAAATGCGGGTTCAATTCCTCAACATTTAACCTTTAGGACGTGCCTCGGAGATCGTAAAAAAAAACTCAAGATTTTTTATAAATTTCGACGTTTCATGACCCCCTGAAACCAAAAAAGTTGTTTTCGCGATGCTGTCTGTCAGTACCTCGGGCTAGAACTGAAACTATTTTACAGATTGGGCTAAAACTTGGTATCTGGGGTTTTCATAAGGTCCCCACGAGGTTGTTTTAAATTAAATATCTAGCCCTAAAACTAAGGGTAGTTCACTGAAGGGCAAAAAGAGATAAAATCATTTTTCTCAAAATTCGCTCTAATGATTTTGATTACATTTTATATCTATACATTGTTCATCATAATAAACAAGATGGAAATTCTCATTTTTTAATGAAAATTACTTTGAGGCTACTTTACAGGGGGGGGGGATTTTCCAATTTTCATAATTTCCCCACAACTATTTGAGATACTAAATAATTTATCATGGTAAAATTGTAGTGCTATTAAAGATACAGATATTTTATTTGAAATATATTTTTATAAAACCAGTAGTTTCTGTGCTATAAGCAGATATATATATATACTTTTTTAATTCAGGTCTGAAAATGAATTTGATTCTTACGCTCTTTGTTGGACAAAGATGTTTTTATCTTTTTTTCAATAGTTCTGTAACAGTGTTCCTAGTTTATAATGCCATAAAGTACGTAACAATGTATTTTTATTTATGATATTTGGTGTAGTGTTTCTACAACAATGTATAACACTATTATTTCGTATCACAAATCTTACAAGACTTTGGTACATGTCTATTTTTAAAGATAAAGCGGCAGAAAGTCTTTGTGGTGCACGAACCATTTACTTTGTGAATGAACTTCTCTTGCTTGTGTTTGTTTATAAGAATAAACCCTCCTATGGTCGCTAATGATTGATTTAAAAAGACACTAATTATTTTTAATATCGCATTTACAACGACGGCCCTTTATTGTCTCCTGAATATTCACAACTCGGCCCGGTCTTACTTTACCGACTACACTGCTTCTTTCTATCCAAACAACAAACTTGTCTATTTGTGTTCTATCTTGTGATCTCCACGGAACAATGCTGGTGTATTGACGAACATGAAGAGAGCAGATCTTATCTCTGCTATTCACACAACTCTAGGCTATTTTTTTGGACACACAAATGTCGATTAACGTCATAAACACTTAGGGTTTGGCCAGACTGGCAAGCGTGCGAGCGAGTGAGCGCGTGATTAGCAGATAGCTCTCGATAGTTGTTGACGAGGAGGCTCCGAATCTTGGCTCACTGAACTGAGGGTGGTTTTAACAAGTGATTTATTGTTGTGGTTTTCTCATACTCTCTCCAAGCTAATGGTAATTCTTATTTGTAAAGGCCTACTTTGATTATAATGAAGTATTTTAACATATCAGTTTTACACATATATATATATATATATATACATATAGGTATGGTTTATGATCTTACCAATTAAATTAGGCCGTTAGAAGAAAGTGTGCTAAACCTATCGACAGTAATAAAAATGTCAAACTGAGAAGTTTTACTCGCACTCAATGAACCAACATACAATAATATTGCCTAGCGCCTGTAAACTAGACTGTACCGGCTCGATCGCTCGCTCCAGTCTGGCCACCTCTCATTACAACCAATGTGTTCTATTTTATATTTTAGTCGCTCGCTCCAGTCTGGCCACCTCTCATTACAACCAATGTGTTCTATTTTATATTTTAGTCGCTTGCTCCAGTCTGGCCACCTCTCATTACAACCAATGTGTTGTATTTTATATTTCAGTCGCTTGCTCGCCCAGTCTGGCCACCTCTCATTACAACCAATGTGTTCTATTTTATATTTTAGTCGCTCGCTCGGTCTGGCCGCCCCCTTAGACTCTTGGAGCTAACGAAGTAGATAAGTGGTATATACCAATCGTATATACTTTCTCATATAATATATATTTACACCTTGATTTTCTTACAAACGGATATTTGGAGCCGCTTTTAGAACATACAAACGTGTTAGTTGTTTATTATATGGTCAAGGTTGAAAACACCAGCCTCGGTGGCCGCATGGTCTAAGGCGTTACTCTTCCAATAGACTAGACTACTGAAGACTGGGAGATCGGGACTCGATCCCGATCGGGTGTACTGAGGGTGGTTCCCCCCCATTCAACCTCCACGCAAATGTGTGTACATTTCCTCTAAAATTCAACCTTAGTGATCCTTAACAAATTAGTGTAATTGGTACACAGGCGTATAACCCGAACGGGTAGTAAGACGCGGTGCTAAAAATAAATAAGGCAGGGAGGGATGTACAAACTTACTTACAGAAGGGCTCATATTAAAAAAAACTGGGCCAAAGTATTTTTTATTAATTAATTTTTCATCGAAATTCATTTAAAAAATGTATAAACACACATAATATGTTGACATGAATAAGTTTAGATACATTGAGAATGTATGTCAATCATAAATACATTAGTGGTCCGGCATGTTTTTAAGTTTGTTGATAAGGTTATGGGGTGTGAGGAGTCGGTAAGTCGGTTTATAAGATCACTTTCCCTAAGTCTCGTTATTAAAAACACTTGTTCACATCAATATGAGGGTGCAAACATTGACCTTTATTTTTACACATGATTTATCAAGTTAAGAAATACTGAAGGTCAGGGTGGCAACTTAACGAACACAACGCAACACATCATCTAGGCTAAGCCGATAAAACCCCGGGAGAATCCTAGATGCAAAAACAGTGTGTCCATTTAATCAACTCCTCACGTCAGACCTTTTGTGTATTTAGGTTAAATCCCTGATGATAAGATTGTGTTCAGAAATAATCCTGTGCCCAAATACAATCTTAGGGAAAAGCCATTTTACCTGCCATGGTCTGGGAAAGTTTTTTTTCTTTCTATTTGCCACTTTTCCCCGCAGAGAAAGAAAAGTGTGTGTGGGTGTTAAGTTTCGACCCCTGCAGACACACACACACACACACACACACACACACACTGGGTGCTCGTGAGGGGAGGGAGGGTTGAAAGGTCAAACATTCCATCTCACGGACCCGCCCGTCATACGAGCAAACAACGCGATGTGTAAGCTTTGTGACGTCACACGATCGATTACCTCGAAATTACCCTAACATTAAGCCTTCTCCCGCTGGTGCATTCCTTCCTAATATACCTGCTCATCTATTACCCTCTTTGATATAGTCGTTTTTGACACTTGTTTCTCTATAAAACCTGGGAATCTCCATATAAATAGATCATTTGGTTTTAATGTATTCATGCGCCAAGCAAAGAGTGTGTCTACTGAAACTTTCATCTTTTACCAGGACAATCACCCTCGCTTTGGTGGCCACATGGTATAAGGCCTCTTTCTCGCAATAGACCACGCTGCTGATGATGGAGAGATTGGGGTTCGACCCAGGTTGCGTGTACTGTGGGCGGTTTTCCACTCTCTCTCTCCACGCAAATGCGGGTACACTTCCTATAAATTCAACCTTTCTCATCCCTAAAAAATTAGCGTAATTAGTTCATAAGCGTATAGCACAGAGGTGGGCAACATATTTTTCAACGTAGGCACAGATGTGGCGATTGGAGAAGTGGAATTCGCCACACCATGTAAGAATTGATAAATGAGGTTGCGCAGTTGAATATTTAAAACAACACTAACTGTTTCAACAAGTTTATTTACAACGTGTACACCTTGACTATTCAGTTACAACTGCCTTAGAGGCAAATGACGGAAATTGTTATAATTGAAAATGTAAGACAATTTAATGCAAAATTCGAAAATACTTTTGATTCCAATGATACGCAGGATATGCAACCAACTCACACCGTCAGGAAAAAGTTTATCTTACATTTTCTCCGAGCTTTGTCCCACTTCATCCCTTAATCGGGTCAATTTCATCCTGAACATGTACTAGGTCTCAACTAGGTATTAAACGTGAAGATCGCCAACTCGCTAGAAATCTCCACCTAAAACAACCCCTATAAATACAACCACTCCCACCCTTATTTGCCAAGAACCGGACATCCAAATACTGCTACTATATTTTTACTATAACTTTTATCTAGTACCTTTAAAAACCGATCGTACGACCAATAAATAAAGTATGATAATCTATAATATAAAACATTTCGATTGCAGAGGAAGTACAGTCCGATTTTCTTATGAAGATCCTTTTTGAAAATATAAACATTTGTTTGTGTTCAACATTGTTAACATTTTACTGTATTATGTGTTGTTTTATAGTTATTGATAATATATATCAAAAGTGATAGCTGACTTGACGTATGAATACGGGAAAATATATCTTGTAACTTGTCTAGCTATCAGAAAAGATTCTTCTAATGAAAAACAGTTCTAGACACAGCTTTGTAGGCACTCGTTGTGTCTGATTTTCAATCTGAAGGGTAGAGCTCGGGATTTGAATCCCAGCCAAGTGTACGGAGCTTTTTCTTAAATTGATTACCCACTCGCCTTCCACGCAAATGCATGTACATTTACTTTTAAATAATAAACTCCTCATCCCTGTAAATATTAAATAGAGTTTGTCCGACGATCTGAGGTCAGGTAGTTGTGTTTGTCCGAGGATCAAGGTTAATAACAGGTCTCTTGTAACCATCATGACGACGGTCGTTTGATAGCCGGTTATGGCACTGGAGCAGCGTGCGCGCGTGTGTGGAGGCCCTGCTGCATACGAAGCGTGGGTGGGTTCCGATGCAGCCGCCCACTACTCGGGTAAACTCGGCTTCGTTCGGCTCTGCCCGGGCCACCCTACCTCGCCGCCCACACAGGCCAGACTGCGTGGCATCTCGCAGAGCTACACTAGGGGGTGGATTCCTAATTGGCTTATGCGCATGCGCGCGTTGCTGCCGGGGGTGTCCAACCCCCGCAAGACTCACTCGTTTCTTAGAATACATTAATGAACTTCAATGTGCCAGGAGTAGATTTAATTGGAACAAACTGATAAATTTCAATCTATAGAGAAACTATTAAATATATTTTGATTAAATTGTGGTTTGACCCACTTCGGCGGCCACATGTGTAACAAAAATAAAAATGGTTTGCTATGAGAATTGCAAAAAATACGGACCTTTTCTCGCGTCCCCTACCATCCCACGTCACTCTCGCAATATGACTCGAGATTGGGGCTCGAATCCCAGTCGGGTGTAATGAGGGTGGTTATTACTAGATAGTTTTCCACTATCTCCACGTAAATGCGGGTACAATTCCTCTAAATTTACCTTTACTCGTCCCTACCTCATTAGGGTAATTAGTACATATGATTGTAACCCGAACGGGTAGTAAGACGCGGTGATAAAAAAAATGTGGTCGATACCTTAGCTCAGTTGGTAGCATGTCTGTCTTCTGAACCTTAGGGTCGGTCCCGGCTTCGATTCTTGGCATGGCATAAATTTAGCGGCCGGGGGTCTGGGTGTTGTGTATGTTCTAGATTTAAGTTAGTTTATAAGTCGTGTGCTGATAAAATCAGCCGGTTCAGAAAGTGCACGTTAAATACCTCAAATAAAAATAATGCAACCCGTCTTACTACCCGTTCGGGCTATCTTCAGAGATTATTGGGGTAGAGACGAGTAAGGTAGAATTTAAAAGAAATGTCACCCGCAATTTATTAAAGAAGGGAGAGTGGGAACTCTTTATGGAAAAAAACCCTCAGAACACCGATTGGTATTCGAACCCTGATTTAACCGTCACCTGCAGTTTATTGTCTTGCGAGACTGACACCTTAAGTGTGGGATTATATGGAGTGAGAGAGCTAAGGGCAGTATTCTTGCAGTTTTTATAGCAAACTTTTTTTTATTCAAAATATTTATTCATCAAATTAAATTAAATATTTCTCCAATAGAAACATAAAGTTTAATTTTCTTCACATGGTGATATCAACATTTCTTGAATATCTGTCATGAGCCTAGCGGCACTAGATGAAGAGAAAAAGTTGTCAATAAATTCCAGGACAACAGATATTCAACCACTGTTTATATCACCGTCTGAAGAAAATTAAAATCTATTTCTAATGGAGAAATATAATATAAAATACAAACATATTTTTTGGTGGTAGACTTTGATAACATTTTAATATTTTATTAGTGTTATTGTATAGGTATTGATATTAACTATCAAAAGTAACAGGTGAATATTACATTAATTGACGTATGACTAAATGAAGGTACATCTATTAATTTGTATAGCTGTCAGATTCTTAGGAAAATCAGACTGTAGAACTACCGTCCGAGACAAAATTGGCACCGTCAGCTGCCTAAAGTAACATCTGCAGAACAAATGGCTTAGCTTATGGTTATATGAAGTCATTTTTTCGAACTGCCAGATAAGGAAGGCTCATTATAACGATGACAATCCGACTATAATCCAAGGTGATGACTCATGACACCATATTGTTGACCGCAGACGATAATATGACCTCTCGGGCGGTATTTAGTCGATAAGGCAGACAATATTATCGATACACACTTTCATTTGTTTCAGGGACACCAACCTTGGCTACAGTACTCGCCACGAAAGTGTATTCCAACGCGTATTACTACCCGCTCGCGCACATTACGCTAATATTATGTTAGGGATGAAGGTTGAATGTATAGAAAGTGTACCCACATTTGCGTGGAGTGAGAGTGAAAAATAACTAACTAATAACCGCCCTCGGTACACTCGACCGAGATTTGAACCCGGGTCTCTCCTTCATCGTCAGTCCCAGTCTATTGCGAGAGAAACCGCTTGTAGTACCTCAGACTACTGAAGTAGGTAGTTTTTAAGTCGTGTACTAATATGATCAGTCAGTTCAGAAAGTGCATGTTCCAAAAATAAAATATACTCAACTTTATATCCGTCTTATAAAACCCTTCTCATGAAAATTGGGCTGTAGTAACTTTCCTAACCGTCACATAAGACCCTTACTATGAAAATTGGGCTGTAACAACTTTTCCATCCGTCAGACCCTCACTATGAAAATTGGACTGTGGTAACGTTTCTATCCGTCGGATAAGGACCCTTACTACTAAAATTGGACTGTAGCAACGTCTCTCTGTGTAACTATAGTCCAATGTTTGTCTGTTGCAACTCGGTCGGATCTTGTTGCCAAGAATATAGAAGCTAGACGAGGGGAAGGGGGAGGCAGTCATCAGTATGACGCACGGCGGCACTAAAACACGTGTTTGTCGCGTGGCTCCACAAGACAACACCATATGGCGAGCACTCTCAGTCGAGTCACGCGCTCGCTAGCTTTTTTCAACATTTTCTTAATAACTGCAGTGTTTTACTTTTTTGTTGTTGTTGCGATTTTGTGTCACCGCCTTCTAAAATGATCATTTGGAGGACAAACAACCGTTGGATATAATATAGTTAATTTACCATTGTGTTTACAGACAGGGTTGGCGCAAAGGTTGCATAAGTCTTAGGCGAGACTTAAAATTGGCGCTTAAATCATCAATCCCCCCCCAATTCCCCCTTTTCCTAAAGTCCCCGCTTGATACATGCTAATAATAATAATTAAAGGAGATTGAGGTTAGAATCCCGATAGAATCTACTAATGGGTTTTTAATAGATGGTTTCTCACCCTCCTTCCACGCAAATGCGGGAAGATTACCTTTAAAATGCTTCCTTCCTCATCCCTACCACATTGGAGTAATTATCATAAATACGTATAACCTGAACAAGCAGTAATAAGCGGTGTAATAATAATAATATTATGCAAACGCACTGGACCCCCCTGACCCCCCTCCCCGCTCCAACACCCCTCAATCAATGCGCGAAAAAAATATTTTCCTTTCCTTTTCTATTTACATTTTCAGAAGCTTTTAATTAAATATCGAAGTGATTTGCCGACATAGCGGCCACCAAAATCATAAAACCATAAACGTGATTAAGTTGTGAATCAATCAGTTTTTTTTAGTATAAGTAGCAATATTGAGAATATATTTCTTAATTTCGAGTGTGTTTGCCGTTTGTTGAGAAGGGGACATGTTATTGTTGCAGGTGGCGATTAAGATAATCGACAAGTCGCAACTCGACGCTGTGAACCTGCAGAAGGTGTATCGCGAGGTGGACATTATGAAACAATTGGACCATCCTCACATCATCAAGCTCTACCAGGTGAGTCAACTCTTGGCCTTTGTCTCCCAAGAGCAGTACGTGCCTTAGTTGCTCTTCAAAGCTCCATCTGCAGACTCCGGGTCCGTAAGAGATCGATGCCACAGATTGCAACCCGTTTCGGAGGCTGCGTGGTCTAACGCTCTAACTTTCGCAGTAGATTAGATTGCCGATGACGGGGAGATAGAGGTTTGAATCTCGGTCGGGTGTATTGAGGGGGGTTTTTTTCCAAAATGGTTTTCCACTCTTCCTCTACGCAAATGTTGGTACACTTCCTTTAAATAAAACCTTCCTAATCCTTAAAAACCACTAGCGTAATTAGTCGTACAACCCGAACGGGTCGTAAGACGCGGTGCTAAAAAGAATAAAAAGAATATTGCTTTGTCTATATTGTCCCGATCCGTACCCTTATCCTGGTGGGTATTCCGTACAAGTTGGATCAAAGAACTAGTTTAGAGGGACTACCAATCACAGTTCTGTAAATATGTGCGCGCGCATCGAAATAAAAGCACCAATGGCAGCGAATGGATCCGTTGATAATTATAAGTTTGATAGTTCAAATTTTGCTATAAATTTATGTATTGTGATCGTACTAAATTTACATTTCAAGTATATCCTGGGCATTTCCTCTAAAAAGTTGTTTTAGATTATTTTATTGATCAGTTGACTGCTTAGCGTTTGCTCCTTGCTGTATTGAAGACGATTTTCTTTAGAAGAGTTTTATTGGACAAAGTATTCGACTCTTTCATTGGTCATTGGCATGGTCACGGGATTAAGATGAACGGTGTAGGCGCGAATGTAATTTCTAAGGACCAAGGACCACGGGTACGGAGTCTGTAGAAGCGGCTTTAATCTCATCGTCCTTTTTTTTTGCTATGCAGAAGGGTCGAAAGGTACAGCAGTAGTATTAAGTATTACGATATTCACTTTATCTGCAAACATTTTACGTACTATATTTGCAAATACAACATATATATTATGTTTAGAATAATTTCTTGGCACAGAATAATTCTATTAACTTTATTGGCAAAAACTTTACGTTACGTAACGTTTTAGCCGTAAAAGACTGCTTGTAATCTTTAGTCTTTGTTTTTAATTTAATATATTTTTAATTCAGGGTGTGTTGGGGGCTGGATGTTGTGTCTGTTATAGATTTAAGTTAGTTTATAAGTCGTGTGTTTATATAATCAGCCCGTTCAGAAAGTGGACGTTAAATACCTTGAATAATTTTTTTTAAATAATATATAAAACAAAAATGTGCACTGCGTCTTACTACAGTAGTCCTATGGCTTCTTTGGTGCTGACTGACAGTTCACAGCTGACTTCAGACAGTCAACAGCTAGGTATATACCTACATTTTGACTGTCAGAAGTGACAGCTGCTAAACACATGTTTTTTACAGATCATATGGTTCGGCGTAGGGATACATAATTTGGTCTGGTAGCTTTCAAAGCTGTCAGCTGTCAACTGTGAGCTGTCAGTCTGCACTAAAGAAGCCATGGGGCTACTGTACTTGTTCGGGCTTTAGGTATATTTACAGGGACAGGGATTAGTAAGGAAGGATATAGAGTAAATGCACCCGCACTTGCTTGAAGTTAAAATGAGAAGCAGCCTCAATACATTCGACCGTGATTAGAACCCTGTCCTCCCCGTCCTCGGCAGTCCCAGTCTGTTTACGAGAGTGACACGTTAGACCATTCGACCGCCGAAGCGTGTTTCAAGGTGTTAATAACCCTTGAGTGTGTTAATTAAAAGAAATGGTTGTAGTCCTTCAGCCGCGGTCTCCATTATCCACTGAACTTCTCTTGAAGGTCTATTGACCCGCGGTTGGTTAGTCCACCGGTTGACGTCATTGTGACCGACAAGTTACGTGGTGGTCTCTCGTGGATACCTCTACTTCGGGGGATTACCCACGTTTCTCTCGTCAGGGCTACCAAACACCGGGGATAAAAAAAACCGAGGAATTTCCCCCAAAAATAAGACTGAAATATTTGTGAATGAGTGAATTGTCAAGTTTTAAATAGTAGACAACCACTTCGTTGTGGTCGAATGGGCTAAGGCGTCACTCACGCAATAGACTGGGACTGCCGATGACGGGGAGATCGAGATTCGAACCCCGGTCGGGTATATTGAGGTTTATTTTTCCCTAATTGGTTTTCTACTCTCCCTCCACGCCAATGTGGATACACTTTCTATAAATATAACCTTCCTAA
Organism: Timema genevievae; assembly: GCA_902155825.1. Taxonomy (NCBI): domain Eukaryota; kingdom Metazoa; phylum Arthropoda; class Insecta; order Phasmatodea; family Timematidae; genus Timema; species Timema genevievae. The sequence continues at coordinate 23,085 of CABFWO010006516.1, read as the reverse complement.
CCCATAAAACCATTAGTGAAATTAGTACATAAGCTTATAACCCGAACGGGTAGTAAGACGCGGTGCTAAGAAATAAAAAAATACAAGCTTAACATACTGCGTCTTCGCATATTACTGTTCGTTCAGACTAAGCGCATAGTTATATACTAACTACGCTAGTAGGAAATAAATTGTACCCGCATTTGTGTGGAGATTAAGTGGAAAACCTCTATTGCGAGAGTGACGCCTTAACCTAGACTATTTGACCCCACGAAGCGGTTGGCTCAGCATTCAATATTTTGGTTTTATCATATTTTTGATATAATAGGATATAAAGAAGTAAAATACTGTAAGTAATTGGTGTTTCATGTCTTATATAACCCCCCCAAACTCCTCCCCCCTACGAAACATTGGGTTACGTAAAGTCTATATAATCCCCGACAAGGTCAAATAAACATGTTGTAAACACCAATGACATGACTGGTTTTTTTAATAACAAGTCCAGTTCGATTCCCGGTGCTTCCAGAATTTGGGTCTGAAACGAATTATCGTGAGGATACATAATTAATTAGAAGCTATTTGAATAAAGAAGTAGTTAATCTGTTCTAGAAAACTGAGATTAACGCCGGGAGGGCTCGTTGTGCTGACCACATGACATCCTCTATCCACAAATGTTAGCACAATCATCGCTAATGTCGGCGGCGGCCACTCGGTTGGTATAGCTCTCTTGCGGGGCTCACGCCATGTTTAAAAAAAAGTATAGTTTAAATGTCTAGAGAAATAGAAATCACTTCTGGGAAACGGAGGGAATTTCGTGTTAAGAAAATAGTGGTAACCCTGTCTCGTGTACTTTCACTGGTGCAAATATAATATAAGCGTTTGTCGTGAAAAGCCGCAAAGTAGTTTCTCACGTGACCTGCGTAGTTGGTTACCCTATTGAAAGGTCAACTTGGATAACATTGCTCTTGAGGCAGAGCCGCTAAAGGTCATCAACGCAACTCAACAGCAAGAAGGGAAAGTAATAATAATATAAATCAACTGAAAACAGCAACACACATCACTTCAGTGTATTAAACATGGTCTAACGCGCTACTGTCGCAGTAGGCTAGATTGCCGATGACGAGGAGATCGAGGTTTGAATCTTGGTCGGGTGTACTGAGGGTGATTTTGTCCAAAATGGTTGATGTTCTATTATCTTTATAGTTCTACCAAGGGGAATTCTGCTGTTAATTTCAGAAATCACAATCCATTTCGGCAAAATCACTTTACCACATTAATATAACTCGCAAAAATTATAATACTATCCGCCTCAACCAGTCTCAAAACTCAAAGTGAATTATTGTCCGCTCGGCAACCAACTTGGCTATCCGCGCCTATCCGCGCTCTGTGAGGCCGTCTTCATTGTTCTTTGTGTTTGAATTGTAAGCTCTGCTCTGCTCTCCACTACCAGTGTTGTGTATGTCCGTGGCCTTGGGCGAGTTTGTGGTCATATTTACAAGTATCTGAACACACCCAAGTGCAATAAAAGTTTACTATTAATATTTCTGATTCCTGCTGATTCATTGTTTGTGTATTCAAAATGCTCTTTTCTTTACTAAACAATGAAATCTTGGCAGAGCTAACCAAGGTCAAGCCATTGGCTAGTTTTGTTACGTTCCCTTTTCCCCCTCCCACATTTCCACACACTCGTCCCCGTACTTAGCAACGGGGTTGTGGAATAAACAGGACCGTTTCTAGGGGAGTTCTCGTCATGAAGACGCCAGGATACACTATGCTATAATCCTCTACGCATCTTAGTTTGGGGGGACAAAAAAAAAAAGAAGGCAAAACTCATTTTATAAAAATCTTTCCTTTCTTGGATACTAGCCAATCACATGTAACTTATTTCCTTATGAAGACTTTTTGTTGCTCTACCTTGAGATGCGTTGTTAAGGACAACCTTCTTGATACTTTGTCCTAATACCGTTGCTAAGGGTCAATTAGCTGTTGCTTTGCACTGATACCACTGCACAAGTGCGAGACAAGACACTCGTTGCTTCCCTTGAGGAGGATATGACAGGTGAGTGTTCGGTGGCAAACTCCACTCCGCAACTCGTGAGAATCTGCAATTATCTCGCAAATACAAATGCTAAATAAGTGTATGGGGTGAAATCAGGTTTCGAATCTTTTTCGGGTGTATTCATCATCATCATAATCATCACCATCATCATCTGTTTCCAGTCTATGGCCGGATCGGTTTAGTAAAATGCCTCCATCTTCCTCTATCCTTCCACAATTCTACCTCCTTTAATTGCTTCCATTCTTCTCCTCTCACTTGCAAATTTGGTGTTATCTGCTCCTCCCATCTCTTTCTTGGCTTCCCTTGCGGTCTTTTCCCTACGTACTTCATTTCCAACATTGTCTTTGGTATCCTTTCTTTTTCCATCCTCATTACCCTTGCTTCCTCTACTATATCTTGTACTCCTTGTACCCCCACTCTCTCCCAGATAACTTCATTCCTAATCCTGTAATCCTCGTGACAGCTGACATGCTCCTCACAAACTTTATTCCCGTAGCCTCCATTTCCGGGTGTGCTACAGGTGTTTTTTTTTCTACGTGGTTTCTCACTCTTCCTACATGTAAATGTGTTTACATTTCCTCATAATTATACCTCCCTTGTCCTTACCCAATCAATCTGTATTCTGGATATATATCTAGTCCGAAGGGGTATAGTGAGACGCGGTGCATACCCACAAAAAATAATTACGTAATAAATAGAGAGAGAGAGAGAGAGTGTGTGTTGGGTCTGGGAAAGAAGACAGAAGGCCTGGCCTGGCCTGGCGTGTGTGTGCAGAGCACGGGTCTAGTAGGAACGGCCGTCCTGATAGGTTTTAACGACGAGGGAAATATTCCGAGAAACAGCACTAAATATTCCCCGTGACCCACATTCAGAGGTCGTTAAAAATATTATTATTAGGAGAGTGCAGTGAGATGTGTTGACTCGCGTTTTGCATCAACTTGGCATGGCAGAGTGAAAAAATAAATATGTTTATATGCAGTCAGGCGTGGGAAGTTTATTGTGATATATATATATATGCGTGTAAAAATATGTCATGGCTGCCCTTACTTCTTTGGAACCTGTCAATTCCGATCGTCAAACAAAATTTTTCTCTTAATCTAATTTCTTTTATATATATATATAGCTTGTTTGAATCAAAAGTAATGCAACATCCCTATACACTTACATCCGGCAAACTCTACTAGTGCCATTAAATTGTTTTCAAAGTTCCGGTTTACAGCGCCGGGAGAGCAAAGCTGTGCAAGCATGCGTGTAAAACAAATTGCATAGGAGTTAGGCGCACGGCACTGCAGACCTCAACATCTTAGAGCACGGCAGCAGAACATACCACAATTAATAGTAAACAACCCACCAGTCCATCTATAAATGTGAATACGTTCTGAGGGTCATCATTGACGGTCGAATATCACAGCAATTGCTTGCCATTATTACTTGTGCAGTGCCGCTCGCCTAACGGATACGCAACCTGTTGTACACCCATGCTTGCACAGCTATGCTATCCTGGTGCCGTACGCCGAAACTTTGAACACAATTTAATAGTATTAGCGGAGTTTACCGGATGTAAGTGTGCAGGGATGTTGTACTAATTTTGGTTCTCAAATATATACGTGCAGTTTAGGAGTTGAGTTTCCAACACCCTGTATACCTTGACTGTCGATGGTGGAGAGATAGGGATTCGAATCCCGGTCGGGGATACTGAAGGTGAACGTTTTCTAAAAGTTTTATATTGGCTCTCTGCGCAAATGCTGTTACACTTTCTCTAAATTCAACCTTCCTCATTCCTAGCACATTAGCGTGATAGTATATATGCTATATGCGTACAACCAGAACGGGTAGTAAGACGCGGTGCTAATAAAAAAAAGAAACTTTTTTTAATTTAATCGTATGGCATATAATATGACCAAGAGGGACATAACATCCAATTTAGTCGCCAGTATGTAGACTATTAGCCTCTCTGATGACACATAGGTACACCATAGGAGGTTGTCTACACTTACCAGCAATGAGATGATGTGATGATAGTGATTATGGAGGTGTGGGCCAGTGGGAGTGCTAAACCTAACTTAATTCTAACTAACCAACCCCCGGTGACAGTTGGGGTGATTCCCCTTAAGAGAAATATACTCAAAGGTACCAGCCGTACATTGGTGAACACGCGGCTATCACATGGATATAAAAACCTCAAAAACAACTGAAATGGCCGTTTATTATTTTGATTTTAATGTTTTCTTACCAAACACCAGCTGTGATGTCTTCTAGTATTTTATTATTTTACTAAAACGTTTTTTTAGCACCGTCTTTTATTACCCGTTCGGATTATACGTTTATGTACTAATTACACAAATGGTTTTAGAGATAAGAAGGTTATATTTATAGGAAGCGTATCCGAATTTGCGTGGAGGGAGAATGTACAACAATTTTGAAAAAAAAAACCTTAGTACACCCGACAAAGATTCTAACCCCGATCTTTTTTTTTAATTATCTTAGATTATTTACGGATTATGTATTCTGGACACATGCAATTATTTCTTCACAACAGAAGTGTTTTATGTACACGGTTTTGTTTTCATGATTACATTTTTTGTTTTAAATATCTTACCGAAAGGAAACATAAATAACCCAGAATTATCCCTACTTCATTCAAGAGTAATTATTTTTTTCAAATGGGCTTAACACATTTTAATTGTATGTTTCGCAAGAACATCCTTGGGCTAGAGAGAGGATGTAAAATCTGTATGTGGGACAGCCAACCTGAATGCAGCCTCTAGGATTAGTCAGGCTCTCGAAGGATGTAGGGGTGTTGGGGTGTTTGGGGGGACGTTACCGTTACACTCCGGTGCACTTTCTGAAAAGAACAAAATAAACTATCTCCGTGTTGTCACGCACATGATCCGATGTCTTAACAGAGGACAAGGGTGTGTAAAATGTGATTGATGCCTTGTCTGATTTGGAAAAAAAGAAGGTTCGTACCAGTAATGATGGGTTCACACATAAAGCTACGCTACGCTACGCTATGTTGTGTGACTTTTTTATCTCGTGTGTTTCACGCAGTGAGCCGTACTACGCTACTTTAGAAGGTTTAGTAGATTGTTTGACAACATGGCTTTTTGTTGGTACGCATGCGCAGCACAAAACGTAGCGCGAGTGAGATGTAAAAATCGCCCGGTCTACGATTTCGCTCGCATAGCGTAGCTTAGCATAGCATAGCATGGCGTAGCGTAGCTTCATGTGTGAATTCGGCATTGAAGTGGGTTGCCCCTGGAATGTTGTAGTGTAGGCAACACGCTATGCTAGTGACGTATAACAAATGATTAATTTTCTACAATATTCACCCGAACTATGAGCTTTTTAGTTCATTTATTTAATTTTGCAAGAGTATTTTGTGTGTGTAGATATATATATATATATTCAAAGATTTGTTTGGCATCTTTTACGTGTTAAAATTATGCCGCTTTACCCTCAATCAACATAAAAAAATACCTGCTTCGGTGGCCGCATGGTTTCAGGCGGCACTCTCGCAATAGAGTAGACTGCCGTTGATAGGGAGATCGGGGTTCGAATCCCGGTCGGACGTACTGAGGGGGGTTATTCCTAAAGGGTTTTCAACACTTCCTCCGCGCAAATGTGGGTACACTTCCTATACAGTCAACCTTTCTCATCCTTAACATATTGGCGTAATTAATACGTATGAGTATAGCTCTTAACAGGTTGTAAGACGCGGTGCTAAAAAAAACTACAACACTTATTTTGTTTTTTTACGATACAAAACTAAGAAAACTAGTAAATTTTGTCGTAGATAGGCCTACATACTGATCTCTTTTGCCTTGCAAATAGTTTTATAAATTTAAAACGAAAAAAAATTGAGTGATTCAAAACTAATCTGGTGAACCTTTAGCGAGAAACAAATCAAAGCCTTGAATAGTCCTGGATATTTTAAGTTTCCGAAACACTGGTTCGAGAAGCGGTTACGATAATTGATATAAATTGATTATTCTTCTTTCAGACATATTTGTATGTCAAATCTTAAAAGGAGTGGAGTTTTTTTCTCGCTAAATAAATCAAATTCTTTATAAAAACAAGTCTGTTATTTTGTTCTGATTGATTCATTTTAACATAGTAATGTAGACTTTCAAAAAACGCCACAAACAAAATTATGCTTTCAAAATGTGTTTCAAATACTGTATAGATCAACAAAATCCTTCTACCTAAGATCACTTAAGTAACACACACACTTCATTGAATATCTTGTCTTCATGTTGTCACACTGTCCGTTGTCTCCATGTTGTCACACTGTCCGTAGTCTCCATGTTGTCACGCTGTCCGTAGTCTCCATGTTGTCACACTGTCCGTAGTCTCCATGTTGTCACACTGTCCGTAGTCTCCATGTTGTCACACTGTCCGTAGTCTCCATGTTGTCACACTGTCCGTAGTCTCCATGTTGTCACACTGTCCGTAGTCTCCATGTTGTCACACTGTCCGTAGTCTCCATGTTGTCACACTGTCCGTAGTCTCCATGTTGTCACGCTGTCCGTTGTCTCCATGTTGTCACACTCTCCGTTGTCTCCATGTTGTCACACTCTCCGTTGTCTCCCGACGTGTTCTCCACTGTCCTCGACGCTGGTCTCCCCTGCCACAGGAAGTGCTAATGACTGAAGTGTTCCAACTTCCGTCGGCCCGTGCTTGCTTGGCCGGTCAACAAGAAGTGGGCTGCGGCAGTTTTCCCTCGCGTCCCACGACCCTCCGAATATACCGTCACAGGGAGGGGTTCCTTGAGCCCACACTTCAATCTTTTTTAATAATAATTAGGCCTGGGCGGGAGCCCTAACTTCGGGAATCTGGAAAAAATTAATATAAAACGTTTCAATAAAAGGACTATTTATTAATGTCACGTCTGCATTTAATGTTCATTAAGAATATTATTAATGTATTAAAAGTTAAATTAACCTTACCTTCCTTTAAGAAGACGGATACCCGAAACTTCAGTCACTTTTATTTTAAAACTACTGTACCTAGTTAAAACAACTTAGCGCCATTAAATAACATAATCACATTAGAGTTACATATAATTGATGGTAATATTTATCCCTGAATAGATTTAAGCCAGGAAAACATATGTTTAGCGCAAATAATGATAAAAATGGCTTTTAAATATCAAATTATGCTCAAAATACACATTCATAACACTTATTTGCACAAATACACGTCTACTATGTTAATGTTATTATTTGGAATGACATCTATTTGCTTTTGTATAATAGATAATCATAATTGGATAAACCAATATTTTTGAAGTCCAACAGCGCTTTTTGTGGGAGCCTTAGGAACTAAAATGTAAGCGTTAACCGGGCACACTGGCTCAGTTGAGAAATGTCTTTGGTATTCTTATGGACAAGATTGTGGCTCAATTTTATTTATTCAGATTAGTTTGAATATCTTGATGTTTTATTGTGTAAGTAAGCCATGGAGTTTTTTTATTTAAGAGATTTTGTAAATCTTAAAATTTATGTTTGGTAATTATTTATCTTCATACCAAAAATGTTTGATTAAAAATACACAATTATAACAGTTGCATTAGGGCTGGATTTTTTTTATTTTACTTTACTCAACACCTGTTAGACAAAATAATTGCTAGTTTTTATTTGGTTAATTTACAATTTAATTTTTGTGTTGTATTTGTTAACAGTTTATTAGATTTAGGGTGTTCGAAAATAAGGTGCTTAGGAAGATATTTGGGCCAAAAAAAGGATGAGGATAATGGGGAGTGGAAGAGGTTACAAAATGAAGAGCTACATACCCTGTGTTCATCACAAGATATTGTTAGGATAATCAATTCTCGTAGATTACGGTGTGGTTGAGAAGCCGTGAATGGAAGGATCTAGAATCATGTGTAGGGAATTGACTGAGAAACCCAATGGCCAGAGACCCTCGGAAAGAGCTAGACGCAGATGAGAGGATAACATAGAATTGGCCTGAAACAGATAAGAGTGTAATGAGGTGGACTGGATAGAACTAGCTCTATATAGGAATGGTGGCGTACTTTTGTAAGTGCAGCAATGAACTTTCAAGTTCCAAATGCCATAGAGTGAATATGTAAGTAAGGGATAATCGAACCTTTCCCACCCACCCTTAGGATGGTAGGGATTTTTTTTTTGATGTCGTTTGTGGCAACACTGTTTAAGAGTGGCAGCACTTAATATTTTGAACCCATAAACAGATGGTTATAACCAATAAAAAGGGTCAAGATAACCAAATAATGACTCACAATCCGAATAAAGAAGAGTTCTTCGTTTATTTATTCTTTTACAAAAAATCATGCCTCTTTTTGATACAATTTAAATATTAATCAAAAACATTAAAAGATAGAAATAAATGATCAAAACTATGCTTAAGTAAAATACATTAAAATACAGCATATGATTGCTAGTGTTAAGTGAAAGGAACTGCGCCAGCTTTATAAGGATATAAAACTCGTTCGGATGATTGGAACCTTGGCCTCCCAGCTCAGGTACACTATCCGTGCGGTCAACCATCACTGTTTGTTAAAAAAATTTCTTCACAATCTTCCCCCCCAGTGTACGCTTCTTATTTAACTTATCGCGAGGTTTTTAGAGTCATCCTAAAAACACGCCAAAATACATTTTTTTCCCCACGGGAATTCGAACCCCGGTAATGTAGACAAGCGTTCCCTCCCCCCAATGTCGTCGTGGAGGTCATTATCACGCCATAAACGCATTAACTTGTGACCTTTCACATTTTGAAAAGGTAGGCGTGACGCATTATGTCTCTCTGGAGTAGGTGCCGGGAGCAGATCGGGGCTAAGGGAAAAGGTAATCATTTTATAATTACGATCACAAATATTGAATGTCACGTGGCTTGATAAGTATATTTATCTTTACTGATTGGAAAGTATCAAGACTTTTATATTGCTGTATGACGTATGTGACCTAAGAATGCGGCAGTTTTACCTCGCGTCCCACGCACGAACCGCCAAATCCACCGTCACAATGAAGACAAGGGGGAGGGGTTCGTTAGGTTCATACTTCGGGAATCTGGATGTTCCCGAAACTCGGCCTGGAAAAAATTATTTCCCTCGAGGAAAAAATTAATATATTTTTCAATAATAGGACCATTTATCAATGTCACGTCTGTATTTTAATGTTCATCAAGAATATTATTATTTTATTAAAAGTTAAATTAACCATTCCATTTTTTAAAATAAGGGCTGAGGTGCTTTTTTTTTTGCTACCTTGCGACCGTTTTAATATATTCATACGTCAAGTCATATAATCTGCAATTGTCACTTTTGATAGATATTATTAATACCTATTAAATAATAATAATAATAATAATAATAATAATAATAATAATAATAATAATAATAATAATAATATAGTAAAATGCTATCATTGTTGGCCGTAAATAAAAGTTTGAATTTTCTAAAAGTTCTTCCAACTAAAATAATTTTTTTCTGTACAGAGGCGTACGAACCGAACGGGTAGTAAGACGCGGGGATATTATCTTTTTAAAGTGACAGTTGCATATTACATGAACTGACGTATAAATACATGAATTCTATTTTAGTATCTTTTAAAACCATAAAAAAAATCCTTCCTGTTTAAATCGGAGTAATAGATTCGGCTCTCACATAAATAAAAATAAATAAAAAATGTTATTGACTTTTCATTCGAAAGGATTTTCAAAATCTGTAAGGGAATATGAACATACACATAAAACATTTGTGTCATTTTTAAGTCTACTTTGAGATCATAACTAAATGTATGTACATATGTTTAAATTTAAAATGTCGATACACATTTTAAAATGTTCATTTGTATTTTTTTTAAATATTTTTTCATACATGTCTAGTACTTCTTTATCTATTGTAAAAAAACACGATACATATATAAAATTATTGTATTTAACATATTCTCCTCGAAAGTACCCAATAATAATTGCTAAAATGTTATCACATTATCCGACTCAGAAACATATTGTAATGCTACATGCTATAAAAATGATATAATTAATTTAGTTTAATTTCACTCTTCTTATCAAAATTCAAAGTCTTTTCCAAAATAAATAGCAAAAACTAGGTTATAGCGAATCCTTAGAATGCATTTGTTTAAAAAGTCTTGAATTCCCAGGTTAACTCTAAGAAAATGATTTGTCAAAAAAATACACATTAAAAAATCCTGAAATTAATATAAAGTCACTAACAGTTAAAATTAAACAATTGAACTAAGCTCAAATTTTAAAACATGTGTCAATATTTTTATATATATTATTTTTGAAAGAAAGTCGATACAATCCAATTACGTCATAACGTTTGTTTGATGACGTAGAAGCGCTATGGTTCAATGAAAGGTTTATATCTGGAATGATAAAGGTAAGTTGCACACTCAATTTCCCGATTACAATTATTTCATTGCTAGTATTCACTCCCTGATTATTTCTGAACACCCAGTACTAGCAATAGTTAGTAGTACTAAGCCATATTTTGAACACAGCTGTAGAAGGTGACACTACCTATTAAAAGCTACATAACATGGCGTATGAATACATGCAAGTACTGTAACACTTGTCAAAGCAACATACTATATAAATCGAGCTATACATAATTTAAGTGGAGATTTATAAATAGCTTAGTGGCACGCGCACCCACTTTATTTTATTTTAGTTCATTCGCTTTAACACTAAGGATATATAACGGAATAACCAACGGAGTAGAAATGAGGAGGGTATTTCTAGGAAAAATCACTCTCATTCTTGGTCAGAGGATTGTAGAACCACTTCCCAGTATATTCGTAGAGATTCAAACCTCGTCCTTCAAGGCCAAGTAGTAGACGAACTGTGATAAGGCCCAGACTTGCGACCCCCTAGTGATGGGGGTGGGGGAGGGGGGAGTAGTGCTGTTCACTGAGTGACAAGAAAACAGGGGACACCACTTTAATTAACATCTTTCTTCTCGAACAGTCGAATTCGTTTTAAAAACACTTTTTTTAATTAATCTGTCCTTGAAGTGGTTTTGTCTGTTTTGTAATCGTAGTTACAGTTATATAAATAGACACAAGATATACCTTGATTTGATTACAAATTGACATTTGGAGCACTTTTTTTTTAGAAAAATATAAACATTGTTTTAGTTCAACATTGACAAAATTCAACATTATTAATGTTATTTTATCATCAATATTTGGTCATCAATGTTGAGATGTTGTCTTTGCTATGAAGATTGTTGAGTGTTTTGGAGGAATACACCTTGAAACTGTACAGATAAAACCGATATCATCATCATCATCATTTATAATCTGACTTAAACGAATTTTTATGATCTTTATGTTCTGCACAAATTTCCCTGTAATTAATGTCAATAAATTACCTAAGCTTCAAAGAAATTCCTCATATAAAATATTCATATTGTTCAGGCAGCCACGAAACTTGAGTGACAAGCGCCGTGATATTAGACACACGCAGCCCTCATGTCAGTCCTGTATGTCAGGGTTGCTTAGCACAAGGCGTTGTAGGTGTGGCCGTCACGTTTTGAACGAAAAATAAGCGGGAGTAAATAACGAAAAACTTTAAAACATCTTCACACTCTTTCTATCTGGACTGCTGGTTATGTTTTCACACTATCGCTCTGGACTGCTGGTCATGTTTTCACACTATCTAGGTGGATTGCTGGACATGTTTTCACACTATCTCGCTTCACAGTGACACGCAGATACTTTTCTTCTTTATTTTGGTGTAAGCAATATTTTAAAATAACAAACTACGAGACGTCTGATTTCAAATTAGTGATAAATATTATAATGTAATGTAATTGAGAATACAAGAGAAAATATAGTTGCTCCAAAGCCGGTATCGTTGGTTTATAAAGACAAAATATCTCCACATTAAATAAAACGTAAGTAGGCCTAGTATAAATGTATATTAATTTGTTTTAATTTCAATTTTTTCAGGTGATGGAGACGAAAAATATGATTTATATCGTATCGGAGTATGCAAGTCAAGGTGAAATTTTCGGTAAGTTGTTTTATTACTATTTAATCCTGTTTTGTTTATTTTATTTTTTACAAACGATCCCATTAGAAACTATATATAATCATATTTCTCGCTACTACGAGTTAGTGACTTGGAAAAAGGTGCTTTCGGAAAATAGCAATATAGTTTATCGACGTGTGAGATACTTCAAAAGGTCAACTGATAAGCGATATCACCTTTATTTGTACGTCGATCTAAAACCAAATTAAAGGAGACCAGATAAAGATATGAAGAAATTTGGTTAGTTAAATATATTTATATTTTTAAAAAGCTACCTAATTTGTCTAATTCTTTTTTTAAAATTGATTTAATATATATTGATTGTAATAATATTGTGATATACATACATACATACATACATATAAATACATAATCATGTCGTTCCCTTATTATGCATATATCTCAAAAAACAACTCCGTATTTAATCCATCCTCACTAACTTTCTCCACACTTCCCTATCCTTGCATACTCCCTTCTCTTCAACAACATCCTTACACAGAGTCATACATGTTATTTTATTATTAAAACTCATAATGTTTCTCTTTTTCACACATTCGTCGACAACATTTAGTCACGTCTTACATGGTCTACACCTTCATTTTGATCTATACACTCTACCTTCATATAGTTGCTTTGTCACTCGATCCACACTCATCCTCTCAACATACCCAAACCAACGTAAGACAATTCTTTCACACTGACTTAATAGATTCCCTTTCAAACAGCACTCCTTAAGCACTCATTCATTACTTTATGGTTATAAAAAGTTAGTCTCAACAGGATAATTCATAGTTTAGAAAAAGAGCTAGGCCTATATACCGAACATTTTTTTTTGTATTCACTATCTACACGCCTATATAAACTATGAATTTGAACACTATAGTCGATCTACTACTATACATTCTTACGTGATAGGAGTTCTTCTCATATTTGACAGGTGTCAATTTGAAATGCTGAAAGAAAATTTAGTAAACTTTTGTCATTGTCGTGACATGTCGGTTGGACTACAACATTTTTTTCTATTATCTAAAAGATTATTTAAGGCGCGGATAGTAATATAATATATTTTCATATATGTTTGTGCTCCGCTTCTTACTATCAGTTTACTGACACCAACAGGGTGGAGATGAAGGTATAATTTAGAAGAAATGTACCCTCATTAACGCGAGGAAACTGGTGAACCACTAATTTAAAACCTACCTCAGTAAAACCTGACAGGATTTAAGACCAGATCTCCCTGCCACCATTAATCCAAGCTAAACGAAACTGACGCCGTGGCCTGCGTGTTCACATATGCGGCTATCCGAATTGTTTGTTTACACAGATATGTTATAATTGGGGGGTGGGGGGAAGGCGGTTAGAATGGAGCGTGAGTTAAGGCCAATATTTTCGCGGTGTTTATATAAAAGCTTATTTTGCCAAAATAAAATAAAACATAATTTAGTTTTCTACACATAGTAATATCAACAGTTTTTGAATATCTTCTGTCATTAATATAGCACGAATCTTAATGACTTTTTTTTTACTACATCACAGACAACGCTTAAGGTGCCTATCAATAAGTTCATGATCCATTGGCTGTGGAAACGTTTTTATACGTCATTTTTGGTATTTTAAATTTTTATATTAACACATGTGCATGAACACAGCCAAATACAGTTTGTATGACGTCACCAACCACCCTCATTTCGTCTAGTTCACCGTCGTCATCTTAATTTGTGAAGAGAACGCAGCAGTTTAGAAGCGCTCGTTTGTAAAGCATTTTTAAGTGAACCACAGATTATTTTTATGAATTAACGTTTCAATAATGTAAAAAATTTTAAAAGAAAAATATAATTTAAAACAAATCGTTTGTTGTGAAAGTTTTGACTGGCAAAAGTGACAGCAGATAAACACGTGGTCTTGCAGATCATATTGTTTGGCGTATGAATACATGAGAGTAGACCTGGTAAATTTTTGTAGATTTCACTCACCTACAGTCATACGCTGGATAGACTGCATCTGTCAGTTACCACCATTCCTATGGTGGATAGACTTTATCTCCTCACGGAAGGTAATTTTTTTTAGCACCGCGTCTTACTACCCGTTCGGTTTATATGCCTATATATTAATTACGCTAATGAGTTAACGACGAGAAAGGTTTAATTGAGGGGAAGTGCACCTGCGTTTGCGTGTAAGGAGAGTGTAAAACCATTTAGGAAAAAACCCTCAGTGCAACCGACCGGGATTGAACCCCGCCCTTCCCATCTTCGGCAGTCTAGTCCAACACAAGTGTAGCGCGTTAGACCACGCGGTCACCGAAGCGGGTGAAGGTAAAATTCATCGTGTTCATTATCCAGTGAGCTTGAAACAACAACATGGCAACAACGTGGCATTGCCTTGCTGGTTGCCGTTCTGACAGGGGGTTGGAGGGTTGCGCCCTTTGTGCGTGCTATTCACTCCCCCCTCCCCTGTTGATCGATTCCCCCCCGGCCTGGTCAGGGAATATCACGAGGTGCTCAAGATGGGGAACAGAAACAAGAAATCATAGCTTCAAATTGTTATTTTAGTCCCAATGAAGGCTGAACTCTCGTCCTCACATGGTATTTGTTCTACCATCAGTGTTACCAATATTGCAGTACACATCAGAAACCTGGGGATGAAGGAAAGGGGTAAGATAAGGTTACAGGATAGGAGGGACAAGGATGGACAGAGTGAAGGAGGAACTCCTGCGGGAGAGGATAGAGAAGGAGAGATTGAGGTGGTATGGACATGTGAAGAGGATGGAAGAATGTAGGATTCCAAGGAGGGTGCTCTAAATGGAGGTGACGGGTAGGAGGCCAAGAGGAAGACCCAGGGACAAGTGGATGGAGGGAGTATGGAGGAGTGTGGAGAGAGGAGAGGATTGGGCCGGCGTGGAGGAAGAGAGATGGTTGTAGGACAGTAGTAATTGGAGAGGCTCATGTTCGAAACAGACCCTGACAGTAAAGTGCATGATGACGATGATTATCAGAGCCACGCAGGTTCTTATTAATCCCCGTTTGTCGTTCTTCATTTAAGGCGTCCTGCTCGGCCAGCGAGAAAGTATCCATCGCTGTAAGGCCACACGGCTTAAAATATAATGGTTTGTTTTGTTTTCTGAAACTACTTCTCTATTATGTTTAAGCTTATAGTTCCTTTTGCCCTTCATCTATAACCACCATTTGTCATGTCAATAATAAAGAGGGTAAAGAGAACTACGAAACTTCATATCTTAAGGTAAAGAGGAAAGCTCGCTGCTTGTTCTCAACTATATTAAAATTGTCTGTTGTAAGCCTTTCAAAAAACTGCTGTATTTGTGGGAGGAAGGGTAAATCTAGAGCCCTTTTTCATCAAGCCTAGTCTCATAGCTCCGCAGAAATGTTTAAAAATTTTTTGAAAATGAGCTAATGTCATATTTCCACACATTTTTTATATTAATAGAACTCAAACCATAGGGTTGTTAAGGAAAAAGAGCCCTGTTGGAATTTTTCGACTTCATTTTGGCGTGAGCCATATTTTTGAATAACGCACTGTAGAACTAAATATTGTGTTAGAGCTGAACGTCTGCATGGAAATTTCTCGCTTGCCGAGGCGGCCCCCTTAAGTCTCCAAGGATATTCTGTATTTCGGTAGTCATACTTCTTACTGTACTAATACCACGTGATCTTGACACAACTATCCAAATTGACAGCTGAAATAGCCCCTCCCCCCATTGTCACAACACATCTGCTGTAATAATAATTGTTCGTTTGTTCCTCAGACTACATCGCCAGGTATGGTCGCATGACTGAGGGCGCGGCCCGACGCAAGTTCTGGCAGATCCTGTCCGCCGTGGAATATTGCCACAACCGACGTGTAGTGCATCGAGATCTCAAGGTAAGCAACCCACCCACCGTCACATACACTCGGGCCTGTATCACACTAGGGGGCCACGGCAAAACAGGGCGAGTAAGGTTGAATTTTAAGGAAGTATACCCGCATTTGCATGGAGAGAGAGTTGAAAACGCCCTCGTTACACCCAACCGGGATCCGAACCACGATCATCTGCAATCAGGTCTCTTAGAGAGTGAAGCCTTAGATCGTTCGACACTGAAGCTGTTGTTTTCCCTAAATTATTTCCCACTCTCTCTCTCTTCGCATATGCGGACACTTTTCCTTTTGAATTGTATCTTCCTCATTCCTACCCTGTAAGGCTGGTTACACACCAACGAGTCCCAAGTCTCATGGAGTCGAGTCAATGAGTCCACTAGTTTGATCAAAGAGCTCATGCAAGATGGATGCAGTCCTAGTGGTTTCTATAAATACAATTGTATGGAGGCGTCGGTCTAGAAAGACATCACTTAGTGTGGAACGATGCACCTTTGGTAGTGTTTCACATTTGTTTCCAAAGAGCGGAGAGTACATTTTCTATCCTGATGTTCGGGATGGGACGGGTTATAAATCGAAGGATTCTCTTGAAAGATGAGGTATTCAGTGTCCATGCTGTCAGCCTTGGAAATAATACACCTGATTCAGCTGGACTGACTAAATTTGTAATCTGCCGCATCATGGCCGCTTGACTCACCTAGACTCGACTCGCCAGTGTGAAAGGTTTGGTCCTCCATCGTGCTATCAAACACAACATGTACCTGTCTCAATTGGTGAGTTAGACTAGACTCGGGACTCGTTGGTGTGCAACCAGCCTCGGTACCTTTTTAAAACCCGCCTCGGTGGCGTAGTTAGCTAACGCGCAAATGTTCATGTTGAGCAAGACTGCCGAGGACGGCGAGATCGAGGTTCGACTCTCGGTCGTGTGAACTAGGGTGATGGTATTTCCTATATGGTTTTCCACTCTACTTCCACGCAAATACAGGTTCACTTCCTCTATATTCACCCTTCCCGTTTCCTAACCCATTAGTGTAATAAATACTTAAGCGTATAACCCGAACGGGTAGTAAGACGCGGTGCTAAGTATTATTACTGCCTTTTTAAAAAATATACCTCAGTTTTAGCTTTTGTGGTGCTGACTGACAGCTCACAGCTGACTTCTGACGGCTTTGAAAAGCTACCAGACCAAATTATGTATCACTACGCCGAACCATATGATCTGCAAAAAACATGTCTTTAGCAGTTGTCACTTCTGACAGTTAACATTTAGGTATATACCTAAATGTTGACTGTCAGAAGTCAGCTGTGAACTGTCAGTAAGCACCAAAGAAGCCATGGGGCTACTGTAGTTGTATTGGCCCACCTCAACGTTGAAGTCGTGACCTTTACCATTTTATCCGCTGTGCCTTCCCGAGACGGTCTCTCAAGAATTGTATCATTTAAGTTTGCGGATAATATCGAGGGTTGAAGACTGTGAGGAGGGGATGAACCTACCCCAAAGGTACTTGGGGGGCTAAATGACGTCACTCGATAGTTACTGTGTAGGCGTGAGAAAGGAGCTGTGTTGCGTTGAGGGGAGTTCCCCTCCGGCTCTCTATCATCCCTCCGTGTAGGGGAGTCTTGACTATGACGTCAGCACTGAAATTGACTATGACGTCAGCACTGAAACAACCCCCCTAGGGGTGGACAAAAGGCTCGTCAAGTTACTCGCCAATGTCAGGGTCCGTTTGTTGGGGCAGATTCGGGTTCATAGGTAGACAACTAGAAAAACTACAAGATCTTGGTTGGTATCCATACGTCAAGCCTTATACCAATGATAGATATCATCAGTACCTATAAATTAACACTAAATATGTAATAAAACGTTATCGAAATTGATCACAATTTTTTTTTATAATTGTTCTTTCTATGAAAATTGGACCGTAGCTCAAGTATAGTCCAATTTCCATAGCAAGCACATTTTAGAACATACAAACACATTTTTTGTGATCATCATCATAATCATCATCATCAACTGTTTCCATCCTGTGGCCGGGTCAGTTTAGTAAAATGCCTCCACCTTCCACTATTCTTCCTACTTTGATTGCTTATATTATTCTCCTCTCACTTGCACACTTTATGTTATCTGCTCCGCCCTTCTCTTTCCTGGTCGCCCTTGCGTTCTTTTTCCTTTCTTCATCCCCATCATTCTCTTTAATCGTCATTGATATAGTTTTACAGTATTATTAGTCTATCCTTATTTTATAGGCATTGATTACAGCTACAGATCCCACAACTTGACGTCTGTAAACGTGAAAATAGAGATTAGCTTTTCTAACTGTCAGCCCCTGCTATGATAATTGGCTTCTCAGGGCTAGTTTCATACACTGAGTACTTCTCAATGCAAGACCAAACCTACCTAAACTCGAATGAAACGGGAAAACGGCACATATTATTAAATTATGTGTCGATAAAACTATCAATTCATTACATTTAAATAAAACCAGCAGAAGTACCCGCCGGGCAACAGTCAGAAAAAATATGTTCTCATTTTATTTTCGGACTCAATTTTTAATAGATTTAAAAAAAATTAACTGTCAAAAGACTAGTAATGTGGAGTGCTTGGCAATAATGAACTGCCACATGACTAGTTATACGGAGTGCTTGGCATTAATGGACTGTCACGGGACTAGTTATATGGAGTGCTTTGCGAGAACGAACTGTCACATGACTGGTTATATAAAGTGCTTGGCAATCACGAATTATCACATGACTAGTTATACAGAGTGCTTGGCAATATTGAACGGTCACAGGACTACTTATACGGAGTGCTTGGCAATAATGAACTGTCACGGGACTAGTTATACGGAGTGCTTGGCAAGAACTGTCACATGACTGATTATATGAAGTGCTTGGCAATCATGAATTGTCACATGACTGGTTATACGGAGTGCTTGGCAAGAATGAACGGTCACAGGACTGGTTATATGGAGTGCTTGGCAAGAACGAACTGTCACATGATTGGTTATATGGAGTGCTTGGCAAGAACGAACTGTCACACTACTAGTTATATAGAGTGCTTGGCAAGAACGAACTGTCACATGACTGGTTATACGGAGTGCTTGGCAAGAATGAACTGTCACAGGATTGGTTATATGGAGTGCTTGGCAAGAACGAACTGTCACACTACTAGTTATATGGAGTGCTTGGCAAGAACGAACTGTCACACTACTAGTTATATAGAGTGCTTGGCAAGA
Organism: Timema genevievae; assembly: GCA_902155825.1. NCBI lineage: Eukaryota > Metazoa > Arthropoda > Insecta > Phasmatodea > Timematidae > Timema > Timema genevievae. The sequence goes on along the minus strand of CABFWO010006516.1, from coordinate 3,903 downwards.
ACGAACTGTCACGGGACCAGTTACACGGAGTGCTTGGCAAGAGAGTAAGTGATAAAGGTTGTCGAAGTGTTCAATAGTTTGCAGTAATCAATCTTGCCGCCGGGTGGTTTGGGTCAGTTGGGTGTCTAGAGGAGGGCTGGGGGGGCGGGGGTCTATACGCTACGTTGACGTCATTTCCCCTTCCCCCGTTTCTGTTGTAAACCTTGAACTTCAAGGCTAGAGAGCGAGAAGGGAGAGAGGATGTGAGGGAATGAGAATAGAAAGAGAGACAGCTCCCCCCTCCCCCCACGGACACTTGGGGCCCACACCATCCCCAGTCGATAAGTGTAAGGGTCAGCTTTTTGGCCGGGAAGGATCAATTTTATCGGCTGTAAAGGCGGATAATGAGGATAGCCAAAAGACCGACAGATAGAACTATCTTTAGAAGCTACGTGCGTCAAGTGTCACAAATTGTTCTTGGAGAACCAAATATTCCACAATTATAGGCCTCTCTCTACATTTGTGGACCGCGTCTTACTATGTAGTCATTACGAACTATGGAGGATATATTTAGAGGAAGTGTACCTGCATTCGCGTGGTGAGAGAGAGAGTGGGAAACTATTTTGGGAAAAAAACTAACCTCACAACACCCTACTGAAATTCGAACCCTGATATCCCTGTCATTGGCAGTCTAGTTTAGTTAGGGTGACGCCTTAGACCTTGTGGCCACAGAAGCTGGTAGCTTTGTTACTATATCATAATAGAATCAGGGCCGACCCGTCCTTCAGATGAACCTAAGTGGTCTCACAGGACGCTAAGGTCCGAGGGCCACATTCCTACTAAATGTATTTATTTTCTTAGTGTTTTAAAAAATATATATTTAAATTAAATTAGCTCATATTATTTCAAAATAAAGAAATAACGTTTAAATGTTTCATTTAATACTAAGAACAGATTTTTAAAAAATTGGTTAGCAATATAAATACTTTTAAGGTTTTATGACATTCGGGTTAACTTTGTCGCCGAATTACTTCGATATTTAATTAAAAGTTTCCGAAAATATTCAGAGAGAATAGAAAGGGAAGAAAAGATAATATTTTACGAAACTCAAGTTGGCCCTCCACATTGCCGTTTTTTGTTTTTCTGTTCAATTGTTTGTGTTGATGGTGATGTTGGGAGTGTTAGCGTCTCTTAAAGGGTGTTCCTGCTGAATTCCAGGCGGAGAATCTTCTCCTGGATGCGAATATGAACATCAAGATCGCCGACTTTGGGTTCAGCAACTACTACACGCCGGGCGAGCAGCTGGCCACCTGGTGTGGGTCTCCGCCCTACGCTGCGCCAGAGGTCTTCGAGGGGAAGAGGTACACCGGACCCGAGATTGATGTTTGGGTGAGTCACCTCGTGTGGAATATGTGCTGCACCAAGGCTAGTGTAGTGTGGCCTGAATATAGGGTGGGACGTTGCATACTGCTAGTGTAATATGGCCTCAAGTTAGGATGGGACGTCACATACTGCTAGTGTAATATGGCCTCAAGCTAGCATGGGACGTCACATACTACTAGTGTAATATAGCCTGAAGTTAGGATGGGAAGTCACATACTGCTAGTGTAACATGGCTTGTAACTAGTATATGACGTCATTGATAACATTTGTAAAATGTCCTGCAGTTGATGTGTCACGTCATTTACTGAAACTGTCGGTCACAGCTTACGTGTCTGTGACCGACTGACATAATACACTGTAGTTGAGTGTTCAAATCTGCACACACCCTAACCTATGAAACATAGGCGTACTTACCGCGATTGGATAACATTATTATTATTGGCACCACGTCTTACTACCCGTTCGGGTTATACCCACTTACGCTAATGTGTAATGGTAGGGTAATTGTGAGATGAAATGGAGGACCTACAGTTTAGCGTGAGATCCGAACCACGGTGGAGGCCTGGTATTATTCCAAACACTCACAAGTTGTGATTAAAACACGTCTTGTCAGAGGTGAAGGAAGGATTTGGGCAGTCAGATAAATCTGTACCGGGACCAAGGACTGAACCTCGGACCTCCAACACAAAAGTCTTGACACTGTACTCCTAGACCATCAGGTCACCGATTGGATAAAGGAAAGGGATGTTAAACTGCCCCCACTACTGCCAATAATCGACTTTGGCACAAGAATATTATATATGTACTTGCAGCTTTTTGATTGTATTTTTACATTTTTAATAAATTTAGCGACAATAACTTTTGAAATTAGTCACCGAATTGTTACTGCTGACGGTTATTTAAAAAAACTAGATTTAAATTATTTTAAAAGAGATTGATTCTTTTGAAAGTTGTTTCTTTTGTGCATGGCCTAATTTTAAACAATAATATATAATTCATTACTTTACAGACTTTTATATTAATCCCGCTAAGATAAATTCTTGTGACATCATATAGTTTATGTTGATGTATCGTTTTCAAGTCAACCCTTACTCGGCCTAGTTCTTTGCAAACCTCTCCCCATGCTGCCAATTGAGGGTGCTATTTCCAGTTTATCAGATATTACACAGGGGATTAAACAAATACAACTTAATTAATGTTGTAACGCCAACATGCACTTAATGCAGCCGATGTTCCTAATCGGATGCTTTCCAATAAACATAACCATCCAAACATTTCCTCAAGAGTTGAAGCTTGTTAATCAATGTTGGGTAAACACTGACCCGCGGGCCATGAGCAACATTTTTTTGTGGCCCATTGGAACTTTTTGCGTCATTATTATTTGTAATAACTAACACATCTAAAAAATAAATTGTACTGTTTTGATAAATGGTACCGAATTTCTACGCGTGATATATTATGATTGATCTAGAATTTGCCATAAATCTCCTCACAACATTAAACGCAGCTGTCTGCTTGTTTCTCGCTTTACTGGGTCGGTTGATTGCCTCTCTCAAGCAGATATTGTCGCGCAGAACAGAGAAAGCTGAAATCATTTCAAGTCACGCCGAGCGGACAACGCGGATATAGATGGGAATCTTGTGATTGGTTTAGAGCTCGTCACGTGACTGCGTTTCTGCTCTGCTCGGCGAACACGTTAACTCACAGTAAACTTTTTTTTAGTGCCGCTACCACCACCCCCGTCCCCCCCAAGTTTTTGTAATCACCGTGTCTTACTACCCGTTTGGGCTATACGCATATGTACTAATTGAGCAAATGTGTTAGGGATGAGGACGGTTGAATTTAGAGGAAGTGTACCCTAATTTGCGTGGGAAATCATTTAGGGAAAAGCATCCTCAGTGCTCCAACCGGGATTCAAACCCTTCTCTTTACGTCATCGACAGAGTGACGCTTTCCTTCGAACATTCGACCATTGAAGCGAGTCCTATGTTGATACCTAGAAGCATCTTCGTATCAAATAGTCCCTACCGCCCTATAATGGGAGTTGAGTCGCCAAGCGAGCAATACATCGCCACTGATCGCCACTGGAAACAAGTGTTGTGACTTGTGTTTACAAAACAATCCCCTGCAGTATTCCATTTAAAGTGGCGTATCTTGTGTGTAATGAACAAGTTACAAGCTACAACATGCTACGATAACAGTAACAAACTGGCACGCACACAAGTAACAGTCCCGGGTTTGATTCTCAGTAATGGGGAAAAATTTACCATGGGTCCCCTTTCACAGCGATGAATTAACGGCCGGGGGACTGGATGTTGTGTCGGTTCTAGTTATAAGTTAGTTTATAAGTCGTGTGCTACGAGCGTAGGGATCCCGGGTTCGATTCCCGGATGGTACCTTGGGTATTTTTCTCTCAAGGGGAATGATCCCAACGGTTGGATAACCAGGCTTAAGCTAGGTTAAGACTCACACCGGCTTCACAACATCATAATAACTATCATCCCATCATCTCATTGCGGGTAAGTGTAGACAACCTCCTGT
>CABFWO010006515.1:18674-34236 GCA_902155825.1 Timema genevievae | reverse complement strand
ATGAATAAATAATGAATATTCGAAACTTTAGGAGTTGTGAATGAAATTTAAAACAAATAAACAGTAAAATTGTCAACGTTATTATACATTTGAAGAATTGAGTCAATTGACTATTAAACTTATATTATTAGTAATTCTTTTAACAAAAATAAAATCACAGTAGACAGATAGAATTAATCAAAAACATCAAAGTCCTTCCTATTAATAGTTGATCTAAAATAAACTGTTTGAATAGATTGATGCATATTTAGAAGGTTCCCTGTTACTGAAATAATTCGTTGTAGTAATAATGATTAAAATAGTAATAACATGTGTTGTCAATTTAAACTTTATAGTAAAATTACTTTAAAGTAGCATTGAGATGTGTGATATTAGGTGTATTAACAATAATTCAACCAACTATTTCATTTTCTAAATTGAAATGATTGATAAGTCTTCCCTCTACTAATTAACATATTTCCTAATAGTCATTAATGGACAACACATCCATTATAAAGTGTTGTAAAATGTGTCACAGTGAAGTAATGGTAATGGATCTAAACTTGTATTAATTAAAATGCACTCATCACTAACCGACACGTCCAGTCTGTTTGACATTTTTCCAGTACATTAAAATACAACAACGATAAAAATAACATATCTGCTGTTGGTTATTTCAATATAAAAAAATACTATAAATATCTGGTAGGCCTACATATATAAATTTTACCGCACTAAAACTAGTCTGACTACTTATTTATAAGGGTGTGGAAGTTCAAATCCCAACTGGGTATGTTTTATATTAAACAGTTTCCCACTCCACCTCCTTGCAAATGCGGGTACACTACCTCTAAATTCTGTATTCCTCATCCCTACCTCATTAGTGTAAGTATGTGTATAGCCCGTACGAGTAGTAAGATACGGAGAACAGGGAATAAAGTAAACAAGAGTATTAAAATAAAAGTGCTCTTTAAACACTTTTCAAAATATCTCCCCACACCAATCACCACTACACCCCCCTTCACTCTTTGCATTATGACAAATGCGGCACTACGATATAACCTCATTTGATCAGTTAAAGGACTTTTGTTATGTTTAGTATTTTTTTAAACATAATAATGTATGTAGGGTACTTTAATGTAATTTCTCTAGTATTAAGAAAAAATGTAAATACAGTAAAAATTTATACAGTACATATTCACATGCAATTTGTCTTGATATACACAAATAAAAGAAAATACATATTAGAATTAATATTGTAGTTTCTTCTTGTTATTGTTTATAATAAAGCATCTGTATTTAATGCGGCATCATTTATTATTATCAATTACCTACGGTTATTAATTCCTCTCAGTCCCAATGCGATCACATTAAGCGGCGCCCACTGTGCATCAAAATGGAAAATGAAACTTGCCTTGGGTTGGTGTCAGAGCTAGCATGTAATTAATTAAAAGATTTATAGATTATTATAACATATAATTAATTACCTCCTCAAGTTCTTCCTTGATAAAAGGTAAATTACATTGAGAGAATGGCTCAAAGGTGTCTCCTTCAGATTTGACAGCACCCTCCACATATTTTATTGAATTCAAATTCACCTATAAAATTAAAACATATCAATGATTGTGTAAGGCATGTTCAAGAAAATTATAAGCGATAAGATTGATCTAAAATGGTGACGGCATGTGTGATGAAAACAAACCACTAATTGAAATTGTAACAAGTAGCCAACAAAGCGTTATGTAAGAATTGAAAATATTAATTCAAAAATATTGATTGATGCAATGATTAATTTAAGATATAATGTATACAAATGTTGTTAGATAATATTTTAATTTGGTGCCGACTTTGGTCCGTGTTTAGAGAATGCATCCCCAATCCCTCCGCACCGATTCCAGGGAAACCAAGAACACAACATGGAACATGATCCAAGAGCCAGAACGCTGCTTATAATCACTCATGGTAGTTATTCAAACTTTAGAATAAAATTTCAGCATAGTTCCTGGTTTTCCAGGCAAAAATAATTGTTTTTTCACATTTTTTTAAAAAAGTCTCCAAATGGGAAACTTTAAAAAAATATTCCAAATGACATGTTTCTTAAATAAGAATTATTAATAACTATTTATTCCAATTGTCTAGGTTAGTATATTGTTCTAATCATACACAATTCATTAACCTACAAACTCAATTATGTTTTTTTTAAAACACTTTAAATTACTTCAAGATGGGTCTTTGTTACAAACAATTACTTACTATCTTCGATTGGGAGACATTGGCAAAGCCACCTTCCCCAAAAAAGTATTCAGGGAACATTCATGGAATTACTCTACATCCTTATTATACTATTTTAAGGTCTGTATCATAAAATCATTATTTCACTTAGGTGTGCTCGAGTAGAGTGTATCAGTAGTAGGTATAAAAATTATTTTGTACTCAAGTGACACCAGAACATTATTTGTGTAAAGGGGAATAATATATTTATTAAGTTATTCCCCAATTAAATTGACCCAGCAAAATATTAAAAGGTGGATAACCCTTACAGTTATTTGTATTGGTCCATGTGTGGACACTTTTTGAAAATTTGACTCCTCTACAAACTCTACAAGCAAACTTTTTGAAATTTGGATAACCTTAGAAGATATTTAGTGGCCTTACCTGAAAATTTTCAGAAAATTATATTCCTCAAGAAGCTATTTTTAATAGTCTTCCCAGCAATTTTTTAAATTTGAATGCCCCAGATGCTAATAACAAGAGTAGTACTATGCCTAAAAATACTTTAAAAATAAAATGCGTCTAGAACAATGTTTATCAAACTTTTCCCAATAACAGACCACTAGATAATGTCTAATATACATGCAAACCACCACCGTACTATACTACCTACAGGTTCGCTTGCCTAAGTCATAAATATTATTAATTTACGTGCTTATCAAGCAGTAAAGGACAACACTTTTAATTGACTTTGTTACTTAAGCATATTTCGACATATAATAGACCTACTACTTGTGTCAAAAAGTACAACAATATTGTGCAAAAAAACGTTATTTTATTGTGAGTTAGCAAGCTGGTTAATCTACATAAATGCCATTTTGTCACAATTTTAAAAATGTTGGTAACAAAAAAAAACACTACTGGTAAATAATTTAAGAGATAAGACAGTCAGTCAAAATTATAACATTTCAATTAACAGGATGGTGCTGCTTTTGATCTCTCACAATAGGATCAATATCAGGTTTGATGGTGGACAGTTTGAGCTATAGGTCATGTTCCCCATCCAAATAGTTCGCTTCTCATTTTTTATTTCTACAAGAGTAGAAAATCCAACTTTGTAATTATATATAATTGGAAATGGCAGCAGGTACTTAATAGCTTTGTAAGCTAGTTCCTGATATCGAGATTCACTAACCCAAAAATTTGGGAGAGACTTATCCTCAAAGAGGACTTTCAGTATCACATCAGAAGCTTAGTTGATGAGCATGTCACATTCATGTACTGGCAGATCAAACTATTCAACTCAAGAAATAGTAACGAATGGGTTCATAATCCACTCCTTGCTTGAGCCTGGCTCTTTAAAATACCCTTTTGTATCTTTGGATCATTTTGATGTACTTCTTAAATGTTTCCATCAATATATTCTTAATTTATTTCCCCAAAAATTACCAAAAATTGTCAACTATAGGGAAAGAGTTGCAGTTTCTGTGCTCAAGCTGTATGCATCGTAGTTCAGACTTATGGAGAAACATTGATATTTTACCAATCAAATTGAAAATAATGACATTGCATCTTTTAAGTAACAGGTTTAGTTTATTCAAGACGTTTAAAATATTGCTGAGATAAGCAACTTGAATTAGCCACTAAAAAGTCATGGAAAATAAATATTTGTACTGATCTCATCAGTGCCGTAAAGAAGTAGTTTTATCTCATCCCTCGACTCAAATACTTTCATGAGCACCTTTTCTCTTGAGAAATAGCGTACTTCTGTGTAAAAAAAAGAATACTCACTCCCCAATTCTTAACACAATACATTAAAAAGTCAAACAGTTGGTGGCCGTGACTTGATCATTTTACAGCTTTCACTATTTGCTTCAAAACCAATTGTAGTTGAAGGGACATTTATTTGAAAGCTAACAGTTCTCGATAAATAAAGCAGTGTATATAATCACATTCATGGGTAATATCTTTCCCTGACAAAGAAACACCCTTACTTAATCCGCACATTGTTGCTGTTCCATCAGTGTTTAACCCAACACAGCTTTTCCAGTCTATGTCATGTGCTAAGAAACAAATCTTTATCAAACAAAAAGTGTCCTCTATCTGTGATGTTTGTTATAAGGGGTAAACGTAAAAAAACTAATCCAACAAGCTTTTCACCTTTGTAAGTATATCTTACATAAGTAGAAAGTTGGCACATAGCTTGCACATCTTTGGTTTCATCAAACTGTATAATTATACAAAAGAAATTTGTTGATCTCTCACTCTCCCTATTCCCCGAGCATAGTATTAATAATTGATTTTGTTGCTGGCGTTACAAGTTTCTAAGCAATAACATAATGTTTACTTGTTTTCACTACAATCAAAGCAACTTTGAAGGACACCTCTGTAGTTTTGGTCTCTTCTCCACCTGTATGAATGTAGGTCATTGGATTCTGGGTCAAAAATATTAATTTATATTTATTTTGGAAACATTTAAATAGTTTACCAGTGAGATCAGTTTAACTATGTTTGAAAATCTGTAAATGTTTTGGGGGGTTTCATGGTTTCATTTGATAAAGTTTCATAAAACATCAAACAAAGAAGATGCGGTAAGTGGGTCCAATAAAATCCCAATTTCCAATATTATTTATTTTAGAAAGTTTATGAGAAGTAGTCAGAGTCCGAGATCCACCTGCCCCTACAGGAATGGACTTATATTCAATAGAATGACGCTTATTCTACTCAATGTTAAATTAATTAAAATTGTAGCATTAGCTACAAGTGAAGATCTACCAAAAAACCCAAAACATCAACTTACCCCTTCTAACCAATGCTATGAGCGCGGAACCAGCGAGCGGCTTGATCACTCCGAACACAACAACACACCATGAGCAACCAAAATGGCCCGGCCTTAGCGTCGAAGCGTGTGCTCAAGCAAAGAGCTTAAGAAGAGAAGAGATGACTCTCATCCCAAAACTTCAACAAAAAATGTTCCAGAAAAGTGTGGGTGCTTCGGTCACGTGTGGATCCCCTCCCCTTGTTTAATTTCTTTGCATTACCCCCCCTTCCCTTATGCTCCCTTCGGTCTACGTTCTGTGAGTTGTGCTGAATCGTATATAAGACTGGTTATAATAAATGGAGTTCACTATTGGACATGCTCTTATGAGGTAGTAAGGTGAGGCTAAGGCTTCAGGCATCTTTGACATAATGTAGGCACAAATTCTCTTTCGGCATAATATTGTATTGTTCTTCCAAAATTCAATTTCGGCTAATGTTAGTTTGTATTTAGCATAATCTTTTATATCTAAAATGTCCACTTATGGGCGTGAGTTAGGTTGTGTAGGAAGAAGCGAAGGCTTTGGATTGTTATTTATACTGTATAAGGATAATATTTATTTTTGACTGATATATTTTATTTATCTACAAATTTGGAATAGCCATAAACATTTGTTTACCTTAACAATTATCAAGTCTTGGGCCTTGGTAACGTTAGGTATGTTTAGTTGGCCATGTCTTTTCGGTAAACCTGAGATTAACCTACCAAGATGGTAGTTAGGGAATTAGACGTTCTTTTTGATAGTGCTAGCAATGCGTTGCATGTACAGAAATCAGATATTAATCTTGGCTATTGAACTGTTGTTTATATTATGACTATTGCTTTTTCTTTATTAGGATTAGGTCAGGTACAAAGCTTTGTAGTATTTGTTTTCATGACATGGTTGTCCTGTTTAACTTAAATAAGTATGGGGTCACAACAAAAAAAAAAAGCTTGAGGTTTAGATGTCATATACAAGTCGATTTTTGTGAATTATGGCAAGTTGAGGAAAGATGATGAGAACTTTTTGAAATCAGTTGTAGGAAGTAAATATTGCTTATTTACGTTAAGGTCTTGGGAGTCAGACCCTTTTTTGGATTTACTCAGAGGACTGTTTACTGTAAATTATAAATATTGGTTGTCAAACTCTCCTTATTGTAATTAGATGTTGTCTTATGGTGTACACAAAAAAAAATTGTTAATGTTTTGGACTTATCTGATAATTGACTCTTCTTATATTAAATTCTTATTTATATTTATCTCAATAAACAATCTCATGGACAATTAAATTTTATTTATTAATTTATATTTAATAATTACCCTTAGGTTTAGGACTCCCCAAATTTTTAAAACTTTGTGTTTTGGGAAATTTTGATATTATAAGAAATTGACCTAGAGGTCCTTTTTTGGAGGCTGGCCGTCGGGTTCTTCACCGCAATCAGGGTGGTTTGCGTGTCTGGGTACACTTGGTGTATCACATTTCAATATTTTTGTAACTCATACGACTCACTCCTATCGTCAACTCTGGGTTTTTATCTTGTATATTTTTGAACCACTTTTTTATAGGTGTTATGCTCGAGTTAATTAGGGTTCAAAATGCATCAAAAACATCCAAAGAAAATTTTGGCTGTGATGATTGAACACTATTGACTAGTGATGTAAGTCAATGGTGGCAAAGGCAGGCTTACTATGCATACATTGGTGCAAGTAACCCCGAGCCCAAATAGGGTACCATTAATCTTTCTCACTATAAAGAACAAAGTCAATTTTATTAGAGAAAATGATTGTTGACTTAGCAGACTTAGCTGGTCAACCCTGTACTCCTTCACTATTTAAAATAATATTTACTTTTTCCTATAGCCTAGTATGTATAAGTGGCCCATTATTGATTTGCAAAACAGTTTGAGAAAACTGTTCTAGAAGAAATTAGAGGTGTGGCAAGTATTTGAATATTGGATGCCTCTATAAGCTATTCGTAGCTATCCCTGCATGAATATTTTTTGAAAATTAGATGCCTCTATACACTATTTAGACTAGACTACTCAGCCAATTTAAAAAAATTAGATTCCTTTAGAAGCTTCATGGAGTGGTGTTTATACTTGAAATTTTTTGAAAGACACCAAAAAATATTTGAAATGGTTCTTCCCTGAAAATGTTTTCAAAAGTGAATGCCTTTAGAAGCCATTTGAAGTTTGAGGTAAAGCCATCTTTAATCTTCATATCCATAAATTTCAGAGGAGAGTGAAATAAATCTAGAGTGGGAAATATTTTACTATAAAGGGGGTGGAGGTCTGGGCAGAATTTTTCCATCAACACAGGCTACAACTCACAATGGAGGTATAAATTAAACATAGTGGGATTCTGGTAATAAGAAACTTTTATAAAATACAATTTTTTGCTATGGAGAGTATCATATTTAGGACTCAGACAAGGTATACACCAGACTTACAGCCTCTAGATTAAAATGGCTGCGCTCTATGGGAGAGCTTGAGGCTTTCAACATGGGTATCACTAGGTGGCATCAAGGGGCATTTCAAAAAAGAAGCTAATTTTAAACATAGTTCACCATAAAGAAGTAAACCGATATCCTTCTCAAGTCAATCGGCTGAATTCCACAAAAATAGGTTCAGGTAGTGACCCAACCCTCTCCACATACAACTCTACCTCACAAATATCTTGGGTAGACTGCTTATTATAACTACAATGGTCCTTTTATCACAAACACATTAAGAGTGAGTCGTTTAACAACTGCTCATTTGGAAGTGCTTTTATCACTGAGCATTGACACTAGCTCCAGTGTTGATGGACTCAACCTGGCTCAAGGAGCGCAGCGAATCTTTTGTAAGGCTTAATATCTGATGTATCCTTGTCTGTGTACTAGGCGTTAAGCCCATGACGTTCAGGTGTAATTTCAAAGCATGTTATGTTCTATTTTGTTTGAGAGGCAGCTCTAGGGTATGCGAGGCTGTAGGCGGGGTCATTTGCAGCCTCCCACTCAATACATTCATCTAACGTAAAATTGTGCTAACTAGTCTAAATTCAGGATATATATCTGGCTATAAGAACTAAAAGGAAAATAATAATGTTGCCATGTAACCTCAGAGCAACATTACATTAATAAGTGATGTGGGGAAAATAATATAAGATTTGAGGATTTTTACAATAATTTTTTAGAAAAAATTACAATAAATAATTTTTATAGTTACAGAAAAATTAGTTTTACTTTTATATCACTTAGTAAAATACTTTGGAAAAGATTGCTTAAATAAGTAAGTGATTTTACATGAATATAATAAATATTTGGGATGTATAAATACCATAATAAATGTAGTAACCTAATTTTAGAGTATTTTTGAAAATTTGGGATGATTTATTATAAAGAAACTTTTCTGCTTTTGATTGCATTGAAATAATCTATGATATATGAGATTCAAGCTTTGATGGAAGTTCACTTTCAATTGATAAAATCAAAAGAGCTGATGATAGTCTTTCTTGTGCCATTCATTGTTGATTTTATGTAGGTTTTTATGAGCTTAGTTATGAAAAAGACCTCCCTTCTGATGCTTCAACTACTGGTATTGTTAATAAAATGCGAAGAGCAAATAAATATTAGGATAAACACATTTAAGTCCTTCTTGCACGCACCTTTAGTTCTTGGAATAACTATTCGCTACCAATGTCAGTGTAAGATTCTGATGCCTTCGCCTTCACCATGGACAGTAAGAAGTTCTTTTAGTTTAATACAACAAACCTTGAGCTCTTGCTCTGGCTTGTCCTTTACAGATAAAATATCATAGAGAAAACTATAGTGCATTTTGTAGCGTTTCAGCTCTAGGAGTCGAGTTTCTAGGATCATTTGAACCTGATCAATGACTCTGTTATAAATAAACCTTCTGGACAAGAACTAACTTCATCCAAGCCTTTTTAAGTGAAATGGTGCTTCTTTTTTTGGTTAGAAATTTGTCTAAATTCTTTTCCAATTCCAATTTCTTCAGCAATCAAATTAGCAGTAACTAGAGCAGAGCCTCAAACATTCTCACTGTACTCAGAAATCCAAGTTAAAAGCCTTCAAATTGTTCAATAACTACAATCAAGTCCACATTCTCTTGCTGCCACATTTTACAATTAAATTAATCTGGAAAAGATTACCGTACTACACTAACAGGGAAATAACAAACTCGTAAGACAGAATTTCATTATGTAGTGAGGTGCACTCACTGCATACTAAAGGGTCATAACTTGTTTCTGAAAGCTCCTCTAAGCAATCAGCAATGCCATTCAGATGGTATCAAACTGGTTTAACACTCTCAATAATGAACTCCCATCTTGTTTCCAATAAAGGTGTAAGTGTAAGATCTAATCTTTGGTTTAAAATAGTCATCTGTTTGACGAAGCAGCAAATAAGGTATAGAGCCTCTGAACAGCAACAATTTTTTTTTTCCTTTTGTAGTGGAAGTCGCAACATTGCCAAGGAGTAAATTCCAGTTGTGACAACCACATGGTGTACAAAAGGCCAAAGGATTCTTGCTTGTGTTCCTCTCCTCTGCCCTTTCATATATGCGCCATTTTTGTATACCTGGCCACGTAAATTCTTGAGGTTCAAACCAAGATCTTCTAGTTCTGAAAGGACATAGTCGCCAGATCTGCACCTGTGGTTTTTTCCACGGGTTAAAAGCTATAAAATGTTCTTCAATTTCTCCTAAATTCTTATCAACTTGAGGAAGAACTATAGACATTTGTTCAACATGTCTTATGTCCCTGGTACAGTCAATAATAATAGAATAATATTTTGCTTGTTGCACTCTTTGTATGATCCCTTGTTTTACCCAATTTGCCATTTGCTGTACTAACTATGTTTTTCCCTAAGTAATGAGTGTGTGGACTTTTTTCTTTTATTTGTTGCAAATGATTTTAAATCACAAGATCAAATTTGGCAAGAAGCTTGACTAAGCCTAAGAAGTTTCCATTGTGTTGTGATTCTAGATACTCCCTATGACCTCAAAATGCTATGTTGTGCGTTGTTAAATAATGGACTATAGCCAATATCCTTTCCAAAACATCTCATCAACGTTGACTTTTAGCCTGTAGTTGACTCTGAATATTTTAGTCAATTGTTTTGTTGACCACCAGTCTTTTTTCCATACCCAGCCATTTTAAAACACTATTTATGTGTTTAGAGTTACTCTGTGATCATAGTCGAGTGCTAAGATTTATCTAGTCGTTATAGCCACTGTGCGCAAAAGCTGCCATAGAGGACAAGAAAATTCTACATGCAAAACAGAACACTTTGTCGCTACTGTCAGAATAAACCAGCCAACGTCTGTCCTGTTTCTCTTTGTTACTCAAAATTCTGACATAGTGAAATGGTGAAAAATGTCTCTTATTCTGGTCAAAAGTATAGTTAACAATATCTTTTCTTATGGATCCCCTATGTACTATTGCTACCCTATCCTTGTCACAAATAGGAAATGACCACTTACCAGGATCATAAGTAATATCAAATGATTAGGAATCCAAACTGATACTCTCAATATTGCCATTTTCAGCTGCAAAATTGGATGGTAGGATCAAAGCGAGAGTATTTTTTCACTAGTAGGCACTTTAATACTGTCTCTGTCTGCATTTATTTCTCTGCGTGACAATGGATTCTGTGAAGTTAGCAAAATATTATCATTTGAAAATGAATGATGATCGCCTGAGTTACTCATTTCATAACCTAGTCGACTACCATCCACGCCTTGTAAGGTTTCCCCACCTCCATCTTTTGCAATTTTTTAGAGTCCTTGCAATCATTATCATTTTTATAACGTGAACTCACAAATTTTTTCATCGGACCATGTTGTTAAATTCCTCCCTATCCTATTTTTTCTGTCTCTTAGCATTGTTGGGTTCATATTTTCTTTCCCTTTTTCCACTCATAGATATAATGAATTACAAAGAGAGTTAAATAACGAGACAAAATAAATCACTTGTTATGTGGCAAAACTAAAAATGTTTGACTGCCAATAGCAGAAAATGCATAAAGTAATGAAAACACAACCACAAATCATCAACAAAAATTTCCATGCGAATACATTTGGCTGGAAAGTCAGTGAATAGACTAAATAAGTGTCACAAAATTTATGTGAGACGAGACGCATCAAAGATTGAAGCACCATGAGTGGGGTAAGTAATGCAACACTAGGTGCAAGAGGCTGTAGTCTCGTATTTGTTGAGTTATATTATTAAATTACATTCTTTATATTGAACACACACACCCATACTTACCAGATTAAAAACAACACTATATTCTGACGTCTGGGACCATAAAACTTCTAAGCCAAGAAATAGTTTTTTTCTCACGAATGCAATGGTTTCTCCAGGAGGAACAAAAAATACTTCTAATCAAATAGGTAAACCAGCACAACCTTGATTCCCAGTTTTTTCTTCAAATAATCTTAAGTTATCCTGTAGGAAATAATGTTTTTTCACCTGGCACTGTAAACTTAATTACTAAAACACTCAATCACAGCGTGGGGCCCTAGGCAGTTGTTTTGATTTAATTTTTGTATTTGTTATAACAGTAGGTAAAGTGATTGGTTATTGGGATACATTACATACACCATTTGTTGGATTTTGGATGTATCAAATTTTTCTCATAAAGATGGCATGCTTTGTAGCGTCCTTATCAAATGTCGGCTCTCTAAACAGAGAGACAGGGCATAGCTCTATATATACATATATATTATAAGTGCTATTTTAAAGGTATTATGGCCTATCTAAAGTGATATTTGCAGACAACTCAGCTTGACATATAAATATTTTAGTATTATTTTAGAAAATTTTGTAGCTGTCAAAAAAGTTGTCTTCCAGCCTGAGTGACAGTATGTTTGCTTACTAGCCACTGTTTAATTAACTACACCAAAATTATGGCAGCAGTGTCGATGCTAAATATGTCAAGAAGAGTGATTTTTTTTTAAATTAAATGCAAAGTCGAGTTTAGGAGAATTCATGTAGCTTAGTTTGTTCATTCCTTTAAATAAATAAAGGCTCTTAAAATTTTAAATTCCCAACAGACAGCAAAATTCAAACAAATTTTCTGGGGTTTACCCCCCGATGTTCACAATACAAGAACAATTTACAGTTTCCTTCATAAAAGGCCAATGATCACTTTTTAAGTGCATTTTAACCCATTAATAAAATATTAGGGGCACACATTACTTTATTTTAAGAGCACTGAAACTGCTTGGAAACTTATTAAGAATTGTGTGCAGTTGTTAAAGTTAAAAATGATAAGAGCTCACTATGAAATTAATCTATTTTTCAGCTATTGTTTATAGTTATTTAAAAAGCCATGATTGTATAGGACATTAGCAGCATATCAAAATTAAACTCTAGAAAAGTTAAAAATAAGCTGCCTCAAACCCATTAATTTAACAACTAGCGAAAACTAAGAAACAATTTTACATTGAAATTTTTGGCTCTCCCTGAGAATAGCTGAAACACAAACTTATAATTACCTCATTTTCTTCTTTAATTAAAGGTATACCACATGCAGATTTTGGCATTGTTTCTTCAGGTTTAATATATTCTGGTAACTCCGCCTGTGAAATGAAAATGAAAATCTTAAACTTAATTTTAAAAGTCTACAATATTTTTTGTTAACTAGTTTGGCTACTATCATGTATGATCATAAGATCCCAAATTGTGAATCAGGACCCTAAGAAAGTCCTCGCGTGGAGTAGTCTGTAAAGATGGTTATTTTATTAATTAGTTAATTTTAATACAATTAGAAAACTATTAAAGTTGTTATTGTAGTCATATTATATTATATTTTCAACATTTTTATAACTAAATATATAACTGCATATTATCAAAAGTCTTCCAAACAGACTTTAACACAAACAGATATTTGTAGTTGCAGTACTGGGTTGGGTCTAGTCACAACATTCTTTAGCACAAGCCAACATGTTTTTGCATTATGTTAATGTTGTGATACCGTACTAAACCCAAATTAAAATTCTCTAATTGATAAACAAAGGGGTAAAAATGTGAAATAGGGAGAAATGAACAAAAAAAGTTGTTTGATTATTGTATGTGTAGTCTAAGCCATAAATATAAAGTAGTAGGTAGCCACGATTCCCGAGTGTTATCTACACTCTGAAGGGAAATAAAAAAGTAAGAACCATAAGGATAATCAATAACTGTGTATAAGAAGAGATTAAATCCAATGGTGATAAAGTTATGTGCAAGGAATATTCAGAAGATAGGATTTAATAAAAACATAGTTAAAGAATAATGGCCTTTAATATAGTTTAATTTGGATTTAGAGGCTACCATGGTATCTCATAAACAATGAGGTAAATGGTTTTTTTTGTGTTAAAAAAGCATTTTTTTAAATATAGGAACCACATCTAGTTATTTATGCTCAACATGTATAATATTGTTTACATATGTAATTTAAGCATTAATTAACAAGTCATATGAAGCAGCTAATGTTGACAAATGAAAGCCAATGAGAGTCTAACATAAGTCACAGTATACCAATCTTATGCTAGGCATCAAACTAACTATTAATAAGGGAATGCTATATTTAATAACAATAGCAAACATTTCAAAAAAATCTTTAGTTTAGTTTAAAGATGGGTCATAAGAATATTATGATTCAAATAAACAATTCAGATATTAATAGAATCAAAGAGTATGTTTAAAGATTTTGTGCGAGTTATATAAATTTGCAATGAACAGCAGAATACAATCAACCATCTGTTGGTAGCAAATTCAGATGAAATTCAACTAAAGATGAAACTATTTATAAACAATTTATAATTTATGTGACTATTTTGTGCAGAAAAATGTATGTAGGCCCTATAAAACAAAAAAATTGCTACCACTGAATAATTTTATTAAAATTAAACAATGAATAATATTAGTTTTAAAAATCTGAGGACTAGAGTTTGATTCTTAGCGTGAGTCATTTTGGGAACATTTGTGGTGATATTAATGTATTTGATAAGATATTGAAAAGATTTAAGTTAAATAGGACTAGATCTAAAAATAGAATAAGAATGTCGGCTACAGTGAATTTAAATAAATAAATAAAAGAAAAAGTAATCTTGGTTAAAATCCAGATGAGCTCACTTTAATGAATTAATATGAACTTCTAGGTTTTTTTTTTTGTTTCCACACCTTACTACCTGGTCAGGTTATACACATGTGTACTAATTGCATTGCATGTGTGTGAAGTTTAAGTAGGGTTAAATTTACATGAATTATACCCACATTTGTGTAGTGGGAGGGTGGAAAACCATATACCCAATTGAGATCTGAACCTTGATCTCTAAGTCATCAATAGCCCAATCTATTGAATGAAAGACGACGCTTAAGAGAATTCGACTTTCAATGTGGGCCTTGAAATTAATTAGTTATTTAAGTTTAATTGACCAAACATTATCAATGTTGAGCATAAATAAATCTTTTTTATAAAATTTTCTTTCTACCAGAATCCTACTATGTTTACTTTGTGTTGCCATTGTGAGGTGTAGCCAGCAGTGATTTGGAAAAATGGATAGTGAAGTAAGTGATAAAATAAAATAATGTAAATTGTAAACATCTGTAGTTGATTGATGAGTTTAAAGAAGTTACAAGGTTGTATGTAAAGTTTATTGTTGAACTAAAATACGTCTCAGATAAAATTGATTGAATTAATAAGTATTTGCATTTATTTTCAGTTCTGAAAGAGTTGTGGTTCAATAGAGGTACATCAGGGTCTTGTTTGAATAACGCAAAGGTAGGCATTTTACTGAGGTTAAGAAAGGACAAGTTAACTCAAAAGATGTAAGGTGCAACTTATATGGCAGTCTTAGCTTGCAGCTTACACCCACATATACACACATTGTTAGTTTATTCATGTAAGCTGTTTTCCCAAAACTCCTGCCTCTGATTGGTGTCTGTTATGTATGCAAATGTTAACTGAGGTCACATTATAACCGCGAATATAATAGGAGCAGTTCACGGCCGTTACCTCATAGCAATGACGCTACACTTTTTTGTTTGTCATGGCGGCTGCGCACTTCACTTGTTTCTCAGTTGTTTACAATACTTTCTGGCACATAACAAGACTTTTATTATATATATACTACAGTCCTCCCCTCACAGTTAAATTATACCTAGTTTATTTGTTTTTTTTTCTCTCTAAAACTATGCAGTTCCTCCCCATTCACTAATTTCCCTTTTTAGTCAACATAACGAGGGTTTGGATGCCTTGTCCTTTGTGGCCTCAACAAAGGTGGCTCATGCATCCTTCCTCTGAGTTTCAAGGAGAGTGGCTGATGTGGGTGCTTGGTGTTCACTAGCTCTAAGCAAGGTACTTATTGTTGCTGCTCCTTGCACGGCCTTCCTTGTTTTTGTGTTGCCTGTTGGTTTTGGCCGCTGGTTTGTCCAGGTTCCCAGGACTTCTCTCGCTGTGGTATCATCTTATGGTGTCGTTCCAACAATGAGGGCTAGTCCTGGTCTGGTTCTTGTTGCTATGGTTTGTCCAGGTTCCCAGGACTTCTCTCGCTGTGGTATCATCTTATGGTGTCGTTCCAACAATGA
>CABFWO010006515.1:0-16602 GCA_902155825.1 Timema genevievae | reverse complement strand
AGCTTCCGGGTACTGATAAGATTAAAAAGCAAGTGAAAAGTAAAAGTAATAAATTTAGATGAAGCTAAGATTCCCACAAAGACTTTACGAAAATGAATAATACTAGATTTAAAAGTTAAAGGCCGAAAAATGAAGTTAATGATTTGAAATTTAAAACAAATATTGCTTACAACTTTGGTTAAGATTTAGACAACTTATATTTAATATTAAACCCCACACTTAGATATGATTAAAACATTTGATTCTAACATATAGCTTAAATTAGGCCTAGACAAATGGAAAACAATAAGGTGTTATAAATTTAGTACTTCAGTATGATCATATTAATATGTAAATAATGTCAAACTAATTTAGTTATTTAAAAGAAAAGGTCTAGAGACCTGACCACTTTACAATATCCAGTAAGTAAACTCCCAATTGTTCTGGGTAAGCTTGCTTTTCAGTGGGTTCTGGTAGTCTGCTAAGAGCATCTGCATGCCCCACTTTCTTGCCCGGTCGATACTGCAGGTCATAGTCGTAGGCTGACAGGATTAATGACCATCTGAGCATGCAAGGCAAAACCACTGCTGGAATGGGTTTGTCAGCAGCTAAAAGTCCTAAAAGTGGTTTGTGATCTGTCACTGCTGTAAATTTGTGACAAAGGATGTTTTGTCGAAACTTTGTAACCCCATAGACAAGAGCTAAGCCTTTTTTTGTCTATTTGTGAATAGTTGCGCTCTGCTTTGGTGAGCGTCCTGGACCCAAATGCTATTGGCGTCTCAGTTCCATTTTCAATTATGTGGGCTAGTACCACTCCAATTCCATAATTGC
Source organism: Timema genevievae (assembly GCA_902155825.1). Lineage (NCBI taxonomy): Eukaryota > Metazoa > Arthropoda > Insecta > Phasmatodea > Timematidae > Timema > Timema genevievae. The sequence continues at coordinate 15,792 of CABFWO010006515.1, read as the reverse complement.
TGGCATCACAGGTAAGGACAACAGGTTTGTTTGGGTCGTAGTGAACCAAGACCGGTGGTAATGTTAGGAGCCTTTTAGCTGCCTCAATGGCTTTCCTATGTTCCTGCGTCCAGTTCCACTCACTGTGTTGGTCCAGTAGATGGTGGAGTGGTTTCAGGATATTAGTTTTTTTAAGTAGAAAACGCTCATAAAAATTCATCGAATCTAAAAATGACTTTAACTGTGTTTTATTCACAGGTTTTGGGGCATTCTGAATAGCACTCCCTTTTTCAGACATTTGGTGTAGGCCTGAAACATCAATTCGATATCCCAAAAAGGTTGTTGCTGGGACTCTAAATTGACATTTTGCTATTTTGACTCAAAGGCACGCATCACTGAGTCGCTTAAGCACCTGACACAGTTTGTCCTTGTGTTCTTGGAATGTTCTACTTGCCACTACTATGTCGTCCAGTAGGATTGCCACTCCCTCCATATTTGCGAATATGTTGGCCATCATTCTTTGGAAAATGCCTGGTGCTGCATTAATCCTGAATGGCAAGCGGTGCACCCGGTGGAGTCCTCTGATTGTGTTTACTGTTAACACGTCTGCAGATTAGACATCTACTTTGAGCTGCGTATATGCTTGCTCTAAATCCATTTTTGAAAAGATTGTTCCCCCTGTCAGTTGTGCGAAAGCCTCTGAAGCTGTAGGTAAGGGGTATGTATCAGGCTTTAAGACTTTGTTCAGTGTTGCCCTGTAATCCCCACAAAGACGAAGCTCTCCATTTCCCTTTTCAATTATAACTAATGGTGTGGTCCATCTAGAATATGTCACTGGCTCATACATTCCCAGATCAACCAGCCTTTGAATTTCCCTATCCACTCTGTTTCCTAACGCAAATGGTACTTGCATGGCCTTACAATATTTTGGAGGTATGGATGGATCCAGCTCCAGTCTCACCATAGAGCCATTAAACTCTCGAAATGTGGGGTTGGCCACTGCAGGGTAACCTTGTACCATAGTGTTTAAATCCTTAACCTTACTCAGAGTAAGTAGGGTATTTTGCACTGTAACCTTATTGTTTGTCCTGTATCCAGATACCTGTAATTCTTGTTGACTATTAATGCTGGTAGGGTTTTGCTTCGTGTTCGCTAAAGTGTTGCCTACAACATTTAGCCCGTGAACTGTAAGCCCAAGGGGCTCAAACCACGGTCTCCCAAGTAGACTGGGTCCATGACCTGTGGCTACTGCCAGGGTTAGGGTCGCTCATCTTTCTTTAAATTGAATCTCTACTGATTTTGAACCTAGTAGTCGAAGTGGTGTGTCAGCTGCCCAGGTGCACAAATCCAAGTCCAAGGACTCTAACTTGGGTTGGTGAGGCCAAAGTACTTTATAAGTTCCCTCCAAGATGAGAGTCAGGGCTGCCCCTGTGTCTACCTCCATGGTGTGAAACATATCGTCTATACGCAGGGACAGTTTTATCTGCTGGCATTGTGGGTTGCCTCTTGGTGTCAGGCACTGTGTTTCGATACATCTTTAATATTATATAGCTCCAGCCCCTCTATTGATAACTCCAGTTCCTCTATTGATAGCTCCTCGGAACCATGTTTATGAGGCTCTGTTATATCCGTTACCTGATGTGCCCTTGCTGTATTCCTACCGTGCCTCGTTTCCGAAAGATAAACAGGCTCCACATACCCTCTTCAATCACAAGCTATACAGTAAAGTTTGTTTGATCCATCGTACAGTGGCGTGTTTGATGTTGCCCTGCACATCTCAAACACTGTCCCGGAAAGAAGTGCCGTGCTCTTCTCCCTCATTTTTCCTGGCCAGACCCTACTTTGCTTGAGGGTGGATTTCCTACTTGCGGTTGTGACCCGTGGTTTGTGTCCTATCGGCGCGTTCGCTGAAAAGTAGATTTATATTGGGGCTGGCTACCAATCCCATATACAGCTCCGTGTGTTGGTGCTTCATCCTGTACATCCTCTACATATTTTCTGGCAACTTCAGCCGCTTTGGCAGCTTCTATTGCTATTTTAAATGTCAGGTCAGGCTTGATAAAAAAATTGTTGCTGTAGCTGAGTGTCAGCCAATCCTAAAACAAGTTGATTATGGAGCATCTTTTCCATTACCGCCTCACCACCAAAACCACAACCATCGGTGATTCGGCCAAGATCAGTGGCAAACACATCTATACTTTCCCCTATCTGCTGGCGTCAGCGGGTGAACAGGTGGTACTGCACTGTCTCGTTTGGTCAAGGCGCGAACCGCATAGTCAGCCGATCAATCAGTTATACAAATTGAATCTCACTCAAATCGCGTGCCTCAAATTCGTCACTAAGAATTTTCAACATACCTAACCCACAGTTACACAAAAAATGAGCTATCTTCTGCGTATCATCGACAATGTTCTTCGATAAAAAAAATTCTTTAATTGCATCAAGTATATCAGCCATGTTGAGGTCTCACCCATGTTGAATTCCTGTCGTTCAGACATAATGGCCAATAATTAATAATGTTTTGACCAATTAATTATTAAATTATACACACACACGGCTTAATTGAATATTATAAGCGTCCGTTTCCACTATCTTGTCGCCATCTGTTATGTATGCAAGTGCTGAGGTCACATTTTAACCGCGAATATAATAGGGGAAGTTCACGACCATTACCTCGTAACACTCTTTGGTCTGTCATGGCGGCTGTGTACTTCACTTGTTTCTCAGTTGCTTACAATGATTTTTGGCGCACAGCACGACTTTTGTTATACATATACTACAACTAGTAAATATATCATCTAAGCCTTCTGAAAAGTTATATAATGGTGACATACATGAAATAGATAAAGACTATGTTAAAGTTGGATAAAATTGAATAAGCTACTATAGTTTTTTAAATGTATGGCACATATGACCGGGAAAGACTTTGACATATAGGTTCGGTCGCCTTATGTGTGGACTATTAGCCACTTTGGTGACACAGAGCATTGCCCGGGGTACACCTATGGAGGCTGGCTACTCGTACCCATGATGAGATGATAGTTATTATGAATTTGTGGAACCAGGGAGAGTCTTAATCTAGCTTAAGCCTAATTAGCCAAATTCTGACTGTTGGGATTATTCCCCTTATTAGAAAAATACCCAAGGTACCAGCCGAGAATCGAGCCCAGGACCCCTGGCTCGTAGCCAGATTTACTGACCACTACACCACAGGGCCGGTTGGCTATTTAAGTTAATTTGATTCAATTTGAATTATCGATTAATAATTGAAATGATGAGTAATAAGATAATGAATAAAGCTTGGCAAAGTTTTTGCAGTGTTAAGTCTTGCCTATTATTGACTAGAAATAACTTTTTTTTCACACTGGGACTAAATCAACAAATTAAAGCTCTCATTTTCCTAATTAAAACCATAATTTTTTTTTTCTTCTGATGCACATTCACATTTTTACAAGATACATGTTTATAAAGTGGATTATTTTGAGTTAGTTTCTCATTTATTAGCTCAATGTTACTTAAGACATAGTGAATCATTCTGGATGTTTTTTTCTTTATTCAACATTAAAAACTTATTTCGCTGTACTAAAACATATTTTCATATTATATATTTATATGTATATGTTTTATTATTTAGCTGGTATTAAGAATACAAATATTTTAAAATAGTATCTTGGACCCCTTTTATTTATGTCAAAGGTAAAAATAAAACTCAAGATGGACCCGTGTGGAGTGTCTTTAGTGTGTGTGCAAAGTTTTAGTCCTCAATAGCTCTTAGTCTAGGAAATTGAACATAAACACAACTTTATTAATTTAGAGAACACAGGAAGATAACTGAAGTGAATAAACTTAACTTGTTTTTTAGCACAGCGTTTTACTATTCATTAGCGTTATACACCTTTGTACTGATTACACTAATGTGATTAGGAAAGTTGAGTTTAAATAAAGTTTATCCGCATTTGTTTAGAAGGAACATGCAAAATCATTTAGGAAAAACTACCCTCAGTATGCCCAACCGTGATTGAACCCCGATTTTCCAGTCTAGTCAAGTGCAAGATTAGTGCCTTAGACCATGAGGCCATCAAAGCCTTGAAGTGAGTAGCTATATCTGTTAAAGGTAGTTAAGAATAACATTCTATAATGCACCTCATTTGAAATAAATACACATATCTATGAAACTTATTAACATATTTTTTTATAATAGGCCCATATGTAATTTAAAAAGTCAACCTATCCTAAAACATCTAGAGAACTATTTTACATTACTATTACTATAACATATTCTATACTGAACTTCATTGAGATAAATCCACATGTACTCAAATTAATCCACTCTTATTTACAAAGATATGAAAATTTCATATATAGCAGAGTTTTTTTCTATAAAAGCCTATATGTGCTTTAAATAGCCCAACTTTCCTAGAGTTTTTAACATAATATTTTTTATATATAATTAACCCAATATGGTAAAATTAAACTTTTACAGTAATATTAAAATATCTTGCAAGTTTGTTTTTTATTAGAGCCTCCATATGGTCTAAATAATCAATCTTTCCTATTATGTTTAGAACATTCTTCTACATGTTAATTTTAATTACAATTAGCTATTGTATGTAATCCCACCATTCTGAGCTTGTTTGGAACAGTCATTTGCACTTCCCTTCCTTTGATATTCATTTCCATGAGCTATACATAATCTACTTTTCTTAGCTTGTTTAGAACAATGTTCTACACTGCATGTATAACTACCTCCATGTGCTGTACAAAATCCACCTTTCTTAGCTTGTTTGGAACAATCTTCTACAATGCATTTAGAGCCACCCCCATGTTCTGTACATAATCCACCTTTTTGAGCAAGCTTAGAACAATTTTCTACACTGCACTTATAACCACCCCCATGTGCTGTACATATGCCACCTTTCTTAGCTTGTTTAAAACAATTTTCTACACTGCATTTATAATAACCACCATGAGCAGAACATAAGCCACGCTTATAGGCGTTTTTGAAACAATCTTCTACACTGCATTTAAAACCGCCACCATGTGGTATACATAATCCACCTTTCTGAGCTTGTTTAGAACAATTTTCTAAACTGCACTTATAGCCACCCCCATGAGCAGAACATAAGCCACGTTTATAGGCGTTTTTGAAACAATCTTCTACACTGCATTTAAAACCACCTCCATGTGCTTTGCATAATCCACCTTTCTTAGCATGTTTAGAACAATATTTTACACTACATTTATAACATCCCCCATGTGCTGAGCATAATCCACCTTTTTTAGCGTGTTTGGAACAATCTTCTACACTGCATTTATAGCCACCACCATGTGCTGTACATAATCCACCTTTCTTAGCATATTTGGTACAATCTTCTACACTGCATCCTCTACTAAAAGATTTAGTAACAGATAAAATAGGACTTTCTGTTGCAAGATCTTGCTTGGTGCAAGTGTTTAATTTATTGGTTTTGAAAATTTTATTGACATATATATTTGTGTTCACCATTGGTTGCTCTTTTGTATCGTCATATTCAGAACATTTCTGACATAAAAACCATTTGGTTGTTTCTTCACAAATGTGTGACGAAGCAGGATTTTGTTCATTTATCTGTAAAAAAAAAATCAGTTGTTGATAAACTAAATAAATAAATTCAGAATAAAACATAAATGTTAAATGTAATATTAATAATGGATTCAATTTTTTTCATCAACTACCTAACAATTAAATTAAATGGAGGTGGCTTGTTCTACTTAAATCTTCTATAGGCCTCTAAATACTTGAATGTTAAGCCAATTTGAGAGAAATGGAATGCTAGTAAATGAGTGTTTTGATAAACACTAGCGCTCTATTTTAATAATAATGCACCAGGGGCACAAATTTTACAAATTCATATATTTTTAATGAAAGACATAGATTAAGCATTGTATACTTGAGGAAACTAGAACACATCAACGGTATTGACTGGCAAACCTAGATGGAAGAGACCAATATGAAGACTAGATGCAGAGAGATGTACTGGAAGAACTAGTTCAAGATAGGGATTAGTGTTTTTTTTAATAGTGTCAATGAACTTTCATGTTCTTACAATGGTTTTACCTTATAGGTAGTTGAAAGTTTAATAACATGACCACTGCCCTGTTATTCAATTCGAGAAGTAAAGGATATTAAAAAAATTGATGGAAATGAAATATTTAGGAACAAGACCACAAGGGAGGCCAAGAAAGAGATGGGAGGAGCATACAACAGAAAGTATGCAAGTGAGAGGAAAGGAATGGAAGCAATCAAAGGAGGATCAATGGTGGAAGGATAGATAGAGAAAGATGGAGGCATTTTGCAAAACTGACCTAATCACAGACTGGAAACGGTTTATAATGATAATGATAGATGATATTTAATTAAATACATGTATATTTTTCCTCCTGAGTGTTTAATTTACATCCTCCACTTTGTATGTCCTTAAAATAGCAAACAGTTTAACATACAAACAAGTGTAAGGAATAGTTAGTTGGTTGTGTGTGGAAGAAAGTTATACTAAGCTTCAAATATCTTTTTAGTGATTCAGATGTAAAAATTCAGACTTTTTCCTTTGAATGTTGTCATTTTAATAATTTGTTTTGTTTAAATTCTATAAAACTAGTACAGTACTGTTTATTAAGGGCTTGGTAAACAAATAAAACTAGTTAATATTGGCTATTTTTAGGTTGTTTATTATTGGATGCCTTTTGAAGATAATTATATTTCTATAGAATAGAATATTAGGATTACAAAAATAAAGACATAATTTACTGAGCCTTGAAAGTAGTAGAGGTAGCAGTTAATAATATTTTTAGTGATGATACCAAAAAAACTTATCAAGCTAATTGAGGTATATTTGACTGATACTCATGACAGGGTATGGGTTGGATGTCACTTATCAGATACTTTTGAAATACATAATGGGTTGAAACAAGGAGATTCACTTTCTCCATTACTTTTTAGCCTAGCCTTTGAGTATGCTATTAGGGTAATGTAAGAGAGTAAAGAAGGGTTGACAAAAACAGTAAAATGCAGCTATTAGGATACAGAGATGATTTAGCTTTGTTGTGCAATAATATGGAAGTTGTTGAAAGAAATACAGAAATTTTTACTAGATGCTAGTAAGATAATCGGTTTAGAAGTGAACGCTGAAAAGACTAGGAATATGATCACACAGATAGCGCAGATTGGGGACGCTAATTAAGCCATTACTGTGAACAACTTATCATTTGACAGGGTTAATGAGTTTAATTATTTAGAAACAATTTCAACTAGCAAAAACGATATTAAATTGGAAACTAGGAAAATAATACTGTTGGGAAATGCATGGGATTACTTGTTCAGTAAGCTGTTAATACCTAACCTGTTGTTCAGGAATGGAGAATTCAAACTATACAAAACAATTATTTTACCGATTGTTCTCTATGGGTGTGAATGAAACGTGGTTTCTTACCTTACACGACAAAAACAAGGTGCCTAGGAAAATATTTTGTGTGGAAAGGGATGAGGCTAATGGGGAATAGTGGAAGTTCAACTAGGAAATTAAAAAAAAAAATCTTTGAAACTTTTTAAAGTTGGTCTGAATTTCATGGGAAGCCCGTTATTTTAAAACTGGAAACTCATGTTGCTACAATGATGGGAATACAAATATCACAATATTGTATTTATGTTCTTAGTTCGTTTAGTCAATAATGTAAAGAGAAATCATACAGTATTGCATAGGAAAATATTATTGAGAGAGTTTGATAACTTTTACATGAACTTTATATTTAAAAGATCAAATGAATCATATTTAGAAAATGCCAAATCCTAGTGACTTGTAATCAATGTTGCTAGTCGAAAGTGGGCTTAATATAAAAAGAATAATCAAAGTTTAGTAGTTTACCAAAAATTTTTTGAAAATTGGATGCCTCAAGAAGTTATTTGTAGTTTGATGCAACATCATCAAGATTCCTGGGCAATTACTTTAAAGAGGAGAGAAATATATCTAAAGAGGAGTAATTTTTTTTATTTATTTAAGAAAAGGGGTATTCTTTCCAGAGTGTACACCCCCCTACACTTCCTCTGATTTGGCTGCCACTGGTTAGCAACAGTGTTTGTGACATTTAGAGGGTAATCAAAATCTTTAGTCGGAAGGCTGGGAATTCATTCCCCAACTGAATTCAACGGCGACTCTGCCATGACTTACATAAACATAATAAATCGATTTACAATTGTATGACATACTAATACATATGCTTAGAATTAATTCTTATATCACATTCTCTAAGAGAGTATATTATTATTAGTATTTTTAATAGCTGTTTGTTAGCTATTAATGACTTCTAGCAGCTAAACTAATGAAAAAGCAAACAAAATTAGATGACGAGATGTTAAAAAAAACTGCTATTCATATGGCAAGAGAATGAGTGATAGCAATATAAACAACCCCAAGTCCTTTGTGGTTGAAAACGAATATCAGCTTTATGGTCCACAGGCCACACATAGTTCTGTTGATCACTAGATGTAGCTGATTCACTATAGACACAACCATAATGATAGATATTGATATTTTGTGAAAGTAAAAGTTAAAAAAAAACTAAAAATAGATAGCGCCTAAGTATTAAAACACTTTGAATTTAAAAAAAAAAGGTAATTTAGAATTGCATTAATTTTTTTTAATGAAAATAATATCAATATTTATGCAGAGTAATTTACAATCCTCTAAATTAATTTTATTTACCCACCTTTTTATAGCATAAAATAATTGGCTGAATGAATGAGTTGAAGGGAACCCTCAACATTAAAGTAAAGACTTATTGGATAGTTAAAATAAATAGTACAATTCACTTCACATTTAGTTTTCAGATGAATAGGTATTGTATAAATGATGCCAGAGTTGCGGAGTTTTGGGATGAATAGGTGTTGTGAAAATGATACCATGAGTTAGTTTTGCCATCTATATGAATACTGCTGAACTGAGTGGCCCATCTCTTACTGCTCTTATATTTGAAATATTATAGCTTTGGAACAAAATTTTGCAATAAGATTGTAAAAATATATTATTTTAAAAGGTCCATAGTATTTTTTATTTAAATTAAGAAATCTATTTCAGTTATTTTTTCTTGATTTAAAATATAGTGTAAAACTTCATATTGAAACTTTTATTGATGAAAAAATACTCTGTCAGATAATTTTATTTATTTAAATAATTTCAAAAACCCCAGCTAAAGAAAAAGGAAAAAGAAACCACCGGTGATTTGGACTTATGGTTAGTTAAATATTCCAGTTTTAAATTTATCTTGTATTTTCTTTAGGGTCATTAGCCACCTTTATAAAAATTATCTAATATATTTATAAGTCTGTTACAAGCATAAAACAATATGGTTTAACTGTAGGCAAATGAACAAATTTTATTCTTCAATTGTTATTGTTTATGGTTTTAAATAAGTGAACATCCAAAAATTTTAAAATAATGGTGAATTTGGTTACATGGCACTTTAAAAAACAAGCTTCAACTTATTACTGTTTTAAGTGTATAACCTGAATGGGTAGTAAGACGCAGTGCTAAAAAATACTACTGTACATATACCCACTTTCAGACAGCTTCTTATTTCATTCAAAATTATTCTGCATTCTTTCTCCTTCTTTTAATCTCATTTGCTTGTTACTCTCCTTAACTACTTTCTTTGCATTCATATTTTTCTCTTTGTATTCATCCCACAACCCCTATTGTTATTTCACTCTTCAGAGCAATAATTGGTTTGTACACTTTATTCATTCCCCTAACAGCTTCATTCACCTGTTCATTAAACCAAGCATCTCTTTTTAAGTTTCCTACCAAAGTAACTCAACACATATCTTTTGCACTGTCAAATACTGACTCTTTTATTCTCTTCCAAGAACTTTATATATCATTATCATTTATTTTAACATTCCATTCATGCTTTGTAAAGTTAATTTTTCACATGCCAATCTTTCAAATTGCGCTCTAACACTTTTATCCTGCAGTTTTCCACTTCCATTCTTACTTACTATTCTTGTGCTGTTCCCTCACAAAATTCCTAGTAAATAAACTACTGAGATCAATAGGAAGTGGTCCATCCCACTTTAAGCTCAACATAGAGCCCTGCAATTCTTTAATAAACTTCTAAGTTTCTGATCATACAATAGGCTACATAAAATCAATCAACATTCTTGAATTGCCCCTTTTCCATGAATACAAATTAAAAGCTCTGGGCTTAAACCAAGTGTGTGATATGAATAAGCCTTTTTGTAAAGAGTAGCTCATTAACATTTTCGTTTACCCTGTTATTACCATACTTTCCTAGAACTCTCTCTGAATTCTCTCTTTGAGTACTCACCCATCCATTCATATCTCCTAAAAAGATAGTTTTTTCACCCAGTTCACATGCATTCAAGACTTCATTGAGCTTATTCCAAAACTCCACTCTCACATTATGGTCTTCACCCTCCACTGGAGTTTAGCCAGCAAATAACATAATTGTATGAATGCTTATTTTCATACATACCCATAGAAATATAGATGACACCAACTTATAGTTTCCCACAAACAGCTTAGTTGCTGAGATTAGGACTAGGACTAAACCTAAATGCTGACTTCCCCTTACCCATTCAGCCACGCCTGACCACAGCGCAAAGCTAGCACCACTCGTCATCAAAACATATTTCCCTTTTTGCTTGGTTTCATATACAAACAAAATATCAATTCTTCTTCCAATCATTTCCTCTAACAGTTCACTCTCTTCATCACACACTCCTCTCAAATTCCAGGTTCCAACTACCCATTCTCGAAAATATATAAACTTCCCAACAGTGAAACAAAACAATGTAAATTTTATTCTTTTCATAAAAACAGAAGGTAAAAATCTACCTTAATTAGATTGTTTAAAACAATCACTTTTAAGGTTACTCTTTTACAATAAACAGACCAATGTGCGGAATATAATGAACCTTTATTAGTTTGTTGGAACATTCTTCTACACTATACCTTGAGCCACTGTGTTCTAAACATAATCCATATTTTTGAGCTAGTACGGAACAATCTTATTCACTGCACTATAGTCACTTCCATGGGCTACACAAAATCCACCTTTCTTTAGTATATTTGAAACAATCTTCTTCACTATACTTATAGCCAGCACCATGTGCTTCACATATTCTGCTTTTCAGGGTGTATTTGGAACAATCTTCTATACTGCACCTATAACCACCCCAACATGCTAAATATTTTCTAGGTTCATGAGTTAGTTCAGAACAATATTCTATATTGTACTTATAAAGAACTATGGGCTTTACATAATCCACTTTTCTTAGAATATTTGGAACAATATTCTACAATGCACTTATAACCACCACCATGTGCTAAACATAAAACACGTTTCTGTGCTAGTTTAGAACAATATTTTACACTGCACTTACAAACACTCCCATGTGCTGTACATAATCCACCTTTCTTAGCATGTTTGGAACAATTGTCCATGTTACACTTATAGATACCCCCATGTGCTTTACATAATCCACGTTTTTGAGATTGCTTGGAACAATCTTTTACACTACACATAGAAATACCCCCATGTGCTTTACATAATCCACGTTTTTGAGCTAGTTTGGAACAATCTTCTACACTGCACTTATTGCTACCCCCATGGGCTTTACATAATCCACGTTTTTGAGCGAATTTGGAACAATCTTTTACAGTGCAGTTGTAGCCACCACCATGTGCTGCACATAATCCACCTTTCCTAACTTCTCTGGAACAATCTTCCACATTGCACTTATGACTATTCAAATGAGCTAAACATAATCCACCATTATTAGAGCGTTTGGAACAATCTTTTACACTGCAATTATAGCCACTACCATGTGCTTTACATAATCTACCTTTCCTAGCATGTTTTAAACAATTTTCTACACTGCACCTAATGACACCACCGTGTGCTACACATAATCCACCTTTCCTAGCATATTTGAAACACTCTTCTATACTGCACTTTTGATAGCCAACACTATGAATAGTACATAATCCACCTTTCCTAGCATGTTTAGAACAATCTTCTATACTACACATATAAAAACCCCCATGTGCTATACATAATCCACCTTTATTAGCTTTTTTGGAACAATTTTCTTCACTGCATTTTTTCTTAAATGCTTTAGTAGCAGATAACATATGATTTCCAGTTTTAAGTTCTCGTTTGGAGTAGTTATTTACTTCATTCACATTGAAAATCTTATCAGCATTAATGTTTGTGTGTTCAAGCAATTGCTCATAAGTAACATCATATTCAGAACACTTATGAGTTAAAAACAATTTGGTTGAATCTTGATTCTTCTCTGACAATGCAGGATTTTGTTTATTTATCTGTAAAATAATCCAAACAAAATCAATAATCGATAACTAAAAAAAGGAAGCTTTCATGATAAAAAATTATGTGTAAAATAAAATATTGCAAATTAATCATTAGTTTTTTCATTAACAACTTAACAGTGAAATCAAGTAGATGTGGCTTGTTTTATGCCCTATTTATGTTAAGGGTGGTCTGAAAGGCCCTTTCCCTTGTCAGTATCTAATATTTAGTAGGATTTAGGTGGGAAAAAAAACCTTCCAGACATTCCTTCCTCCCATATACAGAGTATACTTCTCTACACACTTAATTGTTAAGCTAATGTTGAGAGGAATGGCATACTAATACATATTACAATGGTTGTTTACGTATAGCTTAGGACTTCTCTTTCAGCAACATATAATGGCCACATTTTATACAAATTAATATTTCCATTTTCAATCAGTATTTTATACACCACTTACCCTGAAAGAGAGCATCATTCTTTGATATATAATACTATGGTCTTAATGGAACCGTACAAGGTAATCTTGCTAGCTTTCAAAGTAAACATATTTTTCCAGATATTAATAATTACTCTAAACTTAGTTAATAATATAAGGTGAATACCACCAATAACACCTTGATTATTTAAATATGGGAGGGAAAAAACGCTAATGATGTACACTTTACTTACCCTGAAAGGTAACAAGTTTACCTTGGCAGTGTTCCATTATGATGTAGCTTATAAGCCATGGTGGTGAAATTGGACAAGAGAGTAGGCTAACTTTCAGGGTAAACATGGTGCCATGCTTTACATTAGAGATAGTTGAAATATTTATAACATGACCAAACCACTCCCCTGTTATTTGATCCCTGAAATTAGTTTGAGTACAATTAGATAATAATTAATAATTTTAGCACCGCGTCTTACTACCCATTCGGGTTATACACTTAAGTAATAATTACACTAATGGATTAGGAATTGGGAAGGTTGAATTTAGAGGAAGTGAACCCGCATTTGCGTGGAGGGAGAGTGGAAAACCATTTAGGAAAAACCCCCCTCAGTTCACCCGACCGAGATTCGAACCTCGATCTCCCCATCCTCGGAGTACAATAAGAGGCATAGGTTGTAACCAGATATTAGTTTGATGGGAGGGAGTACACACATTTAAACTCTAAATAAATATGCGGAGTCTCTAATAAATTTGCGAAAATCATCAGCCACATATGAGTGACAATTAAGATCATGAGCTATCAAGCGCGAGCTCAAATGTAGCTGACAATTTCCACACGTCTAATTATAGCTGAAACACTATTTAGATTATTAAATGGGGATACTAAGTTGATAGTGAGGTTTAGGTGTTAAAATAAAAATAAAACGAGAAGTATATATATAAAAATTAATTAAAAATAAAAATATTTTAAAATTATTTTAATGAATAACATATACTAAACATTCTTAATGGCAAGGAAGTTTCATCTAATAACTCTCTTATTTTGGCTCTTCTTGATAAAATTAAAATTCGACAAATCTAGAGTTTGGGCTACTAATTCAATGGCCAAGGGGTATGAACTTGTAGGAGTTCCTTATAGAAAATAGTTTTCAATTTCGAGAGGCCCAAGAAGGGACACAAATACCTATATGTTTAAAGGAAAGTTTACAAGAAATGTTGCTTTGGAAATTACTAAAATCAAAAAGGGCCTCACAATAAAGTCTGCATAAGAAATTAAAAAGGGCCTCACAATAAAGTTTGTGTGAGAAGAAAGTTTGTTTGGAGCATAAAAAGTTTTCAAATTCTGTCATATTTATAAGCCCGATTAAGAAAGAATTTATCAGAGCAAGCAGCAATTAATTTACTGTGAACATTTTCCAACCTGAGAGTCGGTTAAGGTAATGGAAATTCAGGCAACACTAGCATATTCAAACTTAGATCCAACCAACCTAATAAAGGCTTAAATTACATACAACTTTCTTAAATGAAGAGGTAATAAGTCCATGTAATTTCAATGAGTGAGATATTTTATGGTCGGCATGATAGTAAAAGTAGAGTTGGTTATAGTGTTGGTTTTCTCAGTAAAAGATATGGATTTGGTATTCAATTTATTAATAGACATTCTATTTTCAATAGATGATTTCAAAATACTATTTGTGTTATTTTTAAAATCTATACACTACGCATGTAATTTGATAGTTTTAATATCTTGAAATCATCCGCAAAGAATATATAACTAGATGAGTTTAAGTGTTTACCAATACTATCAATAAACACATTAAAGATAAGTGAAGCTAAATTGGAAACCCGGGGTACAACACATTGGGCTAAAAATATGGTAGAGGTGTGCAAATATATTTAAATACCAAATGATCAATTGTGCAAATAGCTGCTAAACGAATTTACATGTGAGCAGGACAGGCCAAAATTACAAAGTATCCAGTGTTTATTGTGAGGTCAACACTCCCCGGATATCCATTTAAACAAAATCACTAAAGTGACTTCCAAAAAATTGGAAATTTTCAATAGTCAGTAGATTACTATTAATTTAAGGACTTGCATAAAAATTAAAAATTAAATCCTGAGGTACACCATATTACATCTAGATATAAAGTTTAAATAAGATCAATTAAACCCTTGCCTGACTTGCTTGTGTGTGATGCAGACAAACTCTTCTTACCAATATTGACTTGCCTGTTTCTAGCTTGGTCAACATAATACTTAAAGTTTTGGTCTTAATTTGGCAGTGTTTTTCGGATTTTATTTTTGTAAAAGTTCTCTTTAATCAATAGATGTCTCTAGCATACTACACACTAGTGACATCAAGTGTAGTTTATTTTAACTAATAATAGAAGTTATTTTTTTACCTAATAGATTTTCTAACCATATGGTCCGCTATTTTTCTAAAGTGTTAGCAGAGCAAATCTTAGCTTAGCGTTCAGTTTGTACCGGCCTTAAAGGCAAGTATCTACTTGTATGATTATGAAACTTATTTTATTTTAGCTTTCTACAACTCCTCTTTTGTAATACTTTTTTATCTACTGCGTCTTACTAACTGTTCTTACTTTACGAATTTTAATTACGCTAATGTGTCGGGGACGAGGAAGATAAAATTTAGATAAATTAGTGGGGTTGGATAGTGGGAAACCATTAGGAAAAAACCACCCTAATTACAAGTTACCGGGATTCAAATCCCGACTTCCTTATCGCTATCAAACCAGACTTGATGATCCTGATAATTATTCCGCGTGCCCATCGATGTGTACTACTTTTAATGGGAAAGTTATTCTTTCTCACTTGGTGGGTATGCGGAATAAGGCGCCGACCTGGTATGATCTAGCTTTCTGGTGACACGGAGGGTTAGGCTTCGAGTCCTGGTCTGATTTACGGAATTATTTCTATAGGCCTAAAACAGGGGTTCGCAAACTGTGAGTTTCGACGCCCTGGGACATCGCGGCTATGAAGAAAGACTAAA